>NNCF01127331.1:1533378-1575219 GCA_002313205.1 Laupala kohalensis
TTTCAGGAGGGTTTTTTAGTGGGTATGGTCGAGATATTCGGCGAGTCCCACACACGGGGAAGAGTCACTACGGCTCTTCTCTATGGTGCGAAACTGCATTTTTCCCTACTTGCATGGGCTCTAATGACCCTGGATGTTGACGAGCCCTAAAGCCCCACAAAAAAAAAAAAAAAAAATCTAACTGTAGCCAACATTATGTAAAAGTTACACGTATAATATAATTTTGTTTAATGTTTTAAATTTTAAAAAAATTATACTACAAAGTTAATAAGACTTTTAAGAACCCCTGTGAAAGAAACTATAACCTTTGTAACTGTATGTGGAATACCCTTTGCGTAAAATCTATTGCCATGAAATTGCTTTATTTTTATGAAAATATTTACCGTTTAATTTACACATTACTGAATTTCATCCCACTTTAGGGGCTGGCACATTCTTACACCACGTACATTGTAGTTCGGAAGAATCCAAATTACATCAACAAGGAGTTCAGGTTTAGTTCTTTTCTACTTTTCCCATTATACAAGTAATTAAGGATGTCCCAATAAGAATGGAAAAAATAAAAAACATTATTTACTTGAAAAGTTTTATTTTAAGTGGGGCTTACATGTAGAAAATAATATCGGACAATTGTCTACTAAAACTTTGTTACAAAACTTTAACTCTTTCTTGCTAACATTTTCAGGAAATTTTTGCACATTGCTGGAGCGATTTCCGCATTGATCCGTTGAATTTGTTTCTTTTACTCGGGAATTGTTCTTAGTTTGTTTGTTTCAACGTGTGACTTCACGTAACTCCACAGGAAAAAGTCATTGGCGTCATGCCGCAAGTTGTTGGTGACAAGATCGCCTAAGATTCGTCGCAAAATTGTCATCCACACTTTGATTTTCCAATACCCAATAGGTGAATTCACTCTATGATAAATGGTCAGTTGCAGTACTTGTTGCATCAGGTGAATCTTGTAAGAGTGTAGATGAATATCAATTGTCAGAATTTGCTGCGTGGTGCTTCTCGAAATGTTACGTGATAACATTCGGTCAGGTGGAAATAGTGACGATCGGGGAATCGAACCCGGGTGTCCTGCTTGATCGCGGGGGTGTTAACCACTACTCGCTTGATCGCGGGGGTGATGTCCTTCCACAACTGCACTGCATATCCACCCGGACCTTACCTCGGACACAACCCTATGCAGGAGATGAGTGAACCGGGTGGCACACTATGCTGCGTGCACTTAAGTACCCGTTTTACACGTACCTACGTGATAAGGTTGGTTATGTACATGTTCGTAAAAAAAACCGAATGCGCACATTGGACGAAATAACGTCCAGAACTAGTTTCGGCAGATGTGATTTTGCAAGAACTGTTTTGAGCGTTTTTAAAACGACTAATACTAGTTTATGATGTTCAGCTATTGCCAAAACTAGTTTTGAGCATTTTGAAGGGCAGAACTAGTATTATGCAAGTAATAATGTTTCGTGTACTTTAAGTTGATATGATTTCTAGGGTTAAAATCATTTTCAGGCATGAGACATTAAGAGACGTGACTGATTTCTGCTAATTAGTGATTCTAATGTTTGAATTGACGGAAAATTTATAACTCTCGCACATTTTCACGATTTTAACATAAACTTTCTTATAAACTGAAGCTGAATATTAATAACACACAATATTACAAGTCTATAAATTAATTCCTTCCACCTATTTTATTTACATATATAACAATAGTTTGGCAGAAAAGCGTTAATCCGTTAATATTAAATTAACGAAGTTAACATCTGTTAATTTCCAAAATCATTAACGCTTTTTTAACTTCCGTTTCGTTTATCTTCCGTTAACTTAAGTCTGTTAATTTTTTTAAGCATTGTTCCTACTGTGAGTCAGAAATTTATCATATCTCACATCGTCCGAACCGACAACTTGTAATTGTTGAAAACAATCCGAGATGCCAGTCCTTTCCGGAAAATATTTGTAAATGCTCGGACGTCGGATGCTTTTGCCTCGATAAATGTCTAGTGCTCAATACCTTATTGCGGTCAGAGATTCCCACTCATACGAAGGGTCTGAAATTGGAAATTAGTAGTTCTCAAGAGCACAACGAGTGACACAAAATCGTGGGAACGAAGTAGTCGTCGGCAAAGTCGGGGACTGATTTTAAATTCAAAATCTAAGAATGAAAGAAAGTAAATGGAAAAAAGAATAATTATTCTGTTGACGATCTTAATGTATATGCGTTTAGTTGTTGTTTTTTACAACATAAATTAACTATATATTACTTTCAAGAAAACATTATAGTACCGTTTGACGACTTTCAGTGAAAAAGATATGTGGGGTGAGCGTTATCCCTCTCACAATCAGTTGAAAATTTTTATATGTTCATGAATGGAAATATGCACCTTATGCGAAGTGATCTTATACGAGGAATATATTCTCTTGATACTTCAAATACAAGATACAAGAAATATGATAAATATAACTTGTGTTTTACTAACTACAGAGTCCTTGACCATTTGACTGATAAGTGCAAGTTAAAAGAAAAACTGTAAAAAAAAGTACTGGGGATGAATACTTTTGTACCAATCCGCGTAATTGACATATTCCCTTATGCCTCTTATTCGAAACTAACATTCCTTCTAAACCACCACCCCCCACAAAAAAAGTTTTAAAAACTCTCAAAACTAGTTCTTATCAAGACCCACCTGCCAAAACTAGTTTCGGTCGTTTTTGTTTTTTCGTTCAATGACCGAATTCGGGTATTGTGCGTAACACATATTTCTTCCGTATACCTCAATTCTTGTAATCAACGGCGAATCAGGTGTGGGAGTCCTGAGCTACACTGTCACTGGCCAGTATTACATGGTCACATTTCTGTGTCATATCTGTGATCAAAGATATGATCAAAGGTCTTCTCAACAAGATATATATGTCATAGATATATGTCATAGATATATGCTCATAGTTGAACTATGATCAAAGTTTGTGCATTACACGGACATATTTTTGAACATATATGTTTGATCATAAATATATGACTTAGAAATATTACCGTGTAATAATCGCCTTACGGAGGCAATATTATTACCGGTCGGTAAGATGTCGTTTTGGTGTCTGTAACTGCTGCAATTGAACCACTGTCCTCAAACTTTTTAATTACGTGTCGAATTGTCGATGATTCGGGTTCGTGTCGACGACCGAAAATTGTCACAATTGACGAATTCAAAATCTCTAAAGAACTTTCCACGTATGTGTAATAAGCTTTGACGACGACAATGCGTTGTTCCAAAGTATATCAATTTATTTTTTCTAATCATAGTGTCTCTAGATACCAGCTTAGCAATAACAAACGTTGCCTACCGACTAGTACGAAAATGACACGCAAATTTAATTGCGCATTCCTATTGGGACATTCTTTATAAAAGTACTGCACAAGATAAATACTACAAAAGAAGAATGGCGAGTATACAGTGGATTGGGTGAACACAGGGAAAAATCTCGTAGACGGTATTTTAGTTGGAGAAAACGGAGGACATATGGACGCAGTAATGTATGAAGAAGAGGATATAGAAGCAAATTTTATAGAAGAGGAGGAAATGAAGTCCATGATAATAGAACTTGAGGAAAAAAGCCCTGGATACGATTCTATAACTAATTAGATAATAGAGAAAAAAGAAAATGGGTATAACGAAGGAATAATAGGTATGATGAATAAATGTTATAGATATAGTTACTTTCCAAGGGCATGGAAAATAGCAGAGCTAAAATTGTTTTATAAAGGTGGGAACAAGAACAAAAATTATTGCAAATCTTGTAGACCCATCTGTTTATTACCTTTTTTAGGGAAACTTTAGAAAAAGACTAGAAAAGGAAATGAAATTAGTAATAGGAGACAAAATGAACCAAAGTCTATTTGGTTTCACAAGAGAAAAAATACAGAGATGACTATAAATAAATTTCGTTAAATCGTAGAGAAGCGGAAAAGTAAATACATGTTGGTGGTGCTTGTGGACTTCAAGGGAGCATTCGACAATGTTCAGTGGAAACTGGTCATGGAACAATCAATAAGTTTTGGTGTGAGAGAGAAGATACGGAAACTAGTAGAATCGTTTGTTTTTTTTAGGATAGACATGGTATATTAAGAATAGGAAACGAAAAGTTGATACACAAAGTCAACAAAGGGTGTCCGCAAGGAAGTCACATGGGACCATTATTTTGGAGCCCAGTGTTACGTAAATAATTGACGAACTTGGAGGATAAGGGTCTAGCTTTGACATCGTCTGGTGATATAGTCATCTTTATAGATGAAAACAGTTGAAGGAAATTAGAAGAAAAAGAACATTTTTGGTGATGTACAAAACTATATAACCAAAATGGGTCTGGAAATGTCAAGGGAAGAAACAAGGCATAATATTGGGCAAAGGAATAAAACAAGGATATAGGAAACATTATAAACATAGGAGACGAGATTAAATATAGTAACTGAGGCCAAATATCTCGAAGTTAAAATAGATAATAAAATGAATTTTAGACAACACTTCTTGTGTATTGACAAGAAAATGTATTATGGTCTGACAAGAGTTGGGTTTCCTAAATACAATATAGCAAGAAAAGATTCTCAACTGATATATAGGGGAGCATTATTGCCATGCACATTATACGGTACATCGATTTGGATGGATAGATCAAAACAGACACAAAACGCAAGGAAATTACAGAGTATACAACAATGTGTTTTATTAACTGGAGTGGGTGTTACCGAAGCGTCTACAAAGGCACTTCAAATATTATTGGGTGAATAACATATCGATTTGGTTATCGATAAAGCATGGGTTAAGACGAGAATACAACTTGATGTAAAACTACACAAGGACAAGAAAGGATGGGCAAAATTATTGATGCAAAAGATACAAGAGGGGTGGAACATACGTTGGGAGAAGGCGAGTGAGTGAAGAGATTTATTTAGATTTATACCGGATGTAACTTTTGTGAGAAAGAGAAAATAGTGGTTTGCACCACGAATGGAGATGCTTTAAATTTTTACACGCCATGGGAATATGAAGAGTTATTGGAAGAAGAGAAATATGAGCGTGGATGATGTGAATGTGGAAAAGGCATGAAGCTGCATATGACGACAGAAAATGATTCTGATTACCCGCTAGCACCCCTTACGATCCTCAGAGGATGGGAATTGAACTTAATATTCGTTAAGAAAATTGAGAATGTATGCATATTATGAAATAAGTTTTATCTTTATATTCGGTTTCATCTAACTAAAATACCTGAGAATCTAACCAAAATACGTTTTAAATTTTCAGAAAAGCGAAATTTCAACGCCCCATGGGGGTTATAAGGGGTGGTTGGGTAGTTAAAACCAATTTTCGTCGTTATATTCGGTCTCAGCGCACCAAAATATCTGAGAATATACATATATTTTTAATTTTCATGATTAACGAAATCTGAACCCCCCTGGGGGTTGTAGGGGGGTGCTAAGGGAAAATTATATAATTAAAAATATTTTTATAGTCATATTCGATTTCAGCGCCCAATTTACATAGGGGTAGTAAGGTCTACCTTCTGGGTTTCGACTTTTTTTTCTTTTTGTATACGTGTGTAATCAGCACGAACATTTTTTCCTTAAATACGAATTCATGTTTTCGACGTAAAGTGCACCGGAATATCACTGCAATCGGTAAGTACTTCATGACTTTATTTAACATTTTAATTTGATCAGAAATAATAGAATTACTATCTGCAATTTATTGGGAGTTTACTCTGCTCAAATTTTGTAATAATAAATGCTCATTCACATAAAGGACTCTTCTTTCTTTGACAGATACCACCAATTAATGATATCCCAACAATTTTCGTCTATTCATAATATTTGTTGCCGGTGATCAAATTTTACAATTTTAAGACGCTTTTCCGTGATAGATTTTCTTGAAATTTTGCTCGCATACTCATATCAAATTCATTAATCTCTAATAAGTTATATTAATTACTCAATTAAATCTTTAATTTTAATTACTCCTATTTTTGTTTGGGAAGATTATATAGTAATGATTAAGTAAAAACACTTTATCAAACACACCTGTTATGTGGGATGCATGTTGTGTTAGTTACAGGGTTTATATGATGGAACCGAAAAGTGTAAATTAGTGTAGTTGAATTAGTTTTTAGTTAATGTACCTGATACTTGAGATAATACAATCAATTAAACGTGTCAAATGAAATAAATATCACTTGTTTTATTGAGCATTGAATTCGTTGTGACCAAGCACTGAGTCGGGTGCGTTTATTGGATGCTACAAAGAGAAGATTCTAAGTAGTGGAACGCATGCACAATCATCGACCATTTCAAAATAATAACAATCTTAAACCACCAACTTCAAGTTCATTGTGTATACAAGAAGCTTAGATATACGTAAACGTATGATAGTTGTGTACATTGAACAAGCGATTCGAGAACTCCCTAAATTCTTACATATATCTCAAAACGGCCCACCAGAATAGGCTTATTGTTATATCTATTCCTTTGTAATTGGTTACTTGAAGTATTAGCGATTAAATTCATAAACGTGGGCAATAATGCGAATAATTACTTAAATACAGAACCTCTCCAAACTCATAGAAATAGAGCACGACTGGGGTGTCTCTTCAGTACATTTAAAAACAAACCAGTGGCGGGATGTTAAAGCGCAATGAGACAAGCGACTAGACTGAGTAGAAAAGATAACTTTTTCAAAATAAAGGAAAGGAAACATACAAACAAATACTCGTTTCTTTATAGATCAATCAGGGGCTGGAACAACTTGCGTGCAGATGTCGTGGGAGCTCCATCAGACTCAACAACCTCTCTTAAATTCAGAAACTCTATGGGAAAGGAGGAGCAAATAAGTTAATAAGATATTCCAAAGTTTTATTCTTTTTTGATTTTCCATGTATTTTAATAGATTGATGTTTTCCCCATTTAGGGATTGTCTTATGTATCTATATGAGTTTTATATGTAACGTATTTTATTTGTAATTTTGTATTTCTGTTATGTGATTGTACCGTTTTGTTATGTCATTTCTGTATGTATTCTTTACGTATGCTGCTACCGAGTGAGAACTCAACTTTAGTAAAATTCTATTTTACTCTAAAATAAAATTAAGAAAACAAAACATTGATTGTAAAATTTTACTTTTGGTGAAACTCTTAAAGAAGAATGTAATATTATAGAAAATTGAGTTTTAAAAATGTGTTTTAATAGAATCTTGCTTTAGTTTGTATTCACATGTAAGTAATCTAAGATGTCAATTTTCCATAACTCAGACGCTCTTCTGCTCTTGTATCACAGCCACCCTGATTCATTGATTATATTGTATAAAAAGGAGACGATGTTACTTAAAATTTGTTCACCGATCATACCACTTGTAGTAGGATTTCGACTACTTTTTAAATCATGCTATCATCTAAGGGTACCTAGGAAATCTATGTCAAGTTGCTTTTGCTAATATTTCAACTCTATAATTTTAATAGCATTAAATTGAATAAATGTGTTATCACTTTCTCAAATGTACAACAATATTTTTTTTAAAATTGGTATATTATTAAATGCATGTATTGTGACATAGAATTCTAAGCATTTGTTTACTTGATACTCTGAGTGAATTAAAGTAGAAGGGATCAGTTTCCTCTCTCCTTGGTAAAAAGCTGTCGCAATGTTCAGTTTATTTCATGATACAACAATTTTTGTTCGACTGACTAAGTGCATAGCAAGAATCAATTCTCAGATCAGAACGCTTCGTATATGTTTCTTAGTGCTCATATTATTTATTTATTTTCAGGCATAGTATACTTAGTTTTAACACACACACACACATATATATATAACAAATAAAAACTTAATTGGTTTTTGTATTAAGTTTTTGTTTGTTTGTTTTTTAGATTGCAGGTCCACATGCAGGTTACTTTTAACCTCTGTGGACCTGCAATCTAAAAAACAAACAAAAACTTAATACTTAATTGGTTAAAGTACATAGTGAATCTTCAAGATGTAACGTAAAGCAAAACATGAAATTAAAACAAGGTAAATGTACTTAATCATTTAAAATTTATAGTAATACCAATAAAAATTTTAAGTAGATAATAATTCAATGCAGACTGTCATATTGGAAAATTTACGCTTAGATTTTGATGCCAAACATTTATTTCCAAACAAAATCATAAGCACTTTCAAATGTGATCGTTATTTGTAAGCTTTTGAAATAACAAAACCCTACAAAACACTACAGATTCCTGAGTGGCCACGAATGTTTTGTTCTACATTCATTAGACTCTATTAAACCAATTCTCAGCTTTTCGGAAGAAGCCTGAAATTAAAAAATTGTTGTATTACGACTATTTATTATTTATTATTTTCGAATCAGCGGTTTTGTTGAGTGAGGTAATGAAAAAGACTGGTACATCATATTTTTGAGAAGAAATTTTCGGTTCATTGGAGATATTAAATTCTACGCTTTGAAGGTAAAACTTCTATGCTAGTTGCTCATCCACGTAACATTCCTCTTACATGAATATGACACTGCCTCCATAATACAATACAGAGTGGAATATAATACGTAGATTTTGAGTGGCGGAAGCTATAATATACTGAACAAAGCTGTAAATTTGATTAATTGAAACCGTTGTGTCATCTCCCACTATTTAAGATAGGATTTCCTAGTGAAACAGGGAAAAACTTCGTAACTCATTGCGATCTGAGCTGGTTTTCCAAGATTTGGAATTAATTAAATAGAATAAACTCGTATATGCATTCTTCTGTCCTACACCCAACTTTACTTCTGTTATGTATTAGACGAACTAATCATATTTCGACCTTTTGTAAAATCTAATATTAAAGTATTCACTCGCAACACGTTTATTTTCACTGTTTTTATGCTCCATTTCGTATTACTTTTTGATGAATTGTTGATACTACTCTACACTTACGGGTCCTAGTATTTAACACAATTAACAGATTATACTGAACGATGTTCATGTTACTTTTCTTCGACTTCAATACGTTTCATTACATCTGACCACAAAATGTTCTATTAATGCACTGGAGTTGTAACACATTCACTTAGTATCGTTTTCTATTTGCAAAATAATGTTATTGTACTCACTCTCCTCGCCATCGAGATCCCAGCTCGTGGAAACGACTTCTGTGGAGTGGACTTGGCCTCTGGGCCACAGTTGACTTGGCCTCTGGGAAGTATCAGCCTCTCCGGTCTGCATATACTTCGGACGGAAAGCTGAGAAGGCACCCTTCGTCACCCAGTCAAGAAGACGACTGGTGTTCGTTCCCTGTACCTTTCGCTACTCAGAATTTACGTCCACTGGGCGCGGGACTGTCTCTATACTAGTTGCATATTCTTTGCCAAGTCCTGATGCATTCGCTTTTCCCGAGATGTTGAATTTCAAGGAGTAAGCAAGAATTTCTCGTAAACGTATACTAGGAATAAGCATAGGTCTCAATTTATATTTATTATTTTTTCGAAGTAAAAGTTTCCAAATACATCAATAGAACATAATTAAAAATTCGTGAAGGGTTATTTCTTTAACGAACATTTGTATGTCATTTATACATGCTATTTGTTATATGCCATTTATACGTGCCATTTGTTATATGCCATGGTATACAAGGAGCAAGCATAGGTCTGCTCCATTTATTATTTATTCCAAGGGAAAGTTTCCAAATAAATCAAAAGAACATAATTAAAAATTGGTGAAAGGTTATTTCTTTAGCCAACATTTGTAATATGCCTTTTGAGATAAGACATTTAAATTATTTAGTTTTTTGTCAATGAAATAGAGTATTGGAGAAATTTCATGAATATGTATTGAGGTAATGAAGCTATTTTAATAAAAAAGGATTGTCTTACAACTTCATAATGACTCCTATTGAATTTAATTACATTAAGCATGTAAATTAATAGTATTTATGAACGAAGAACAAAATTCTTCGAAAAAAAATTTTATTCCACAGATACATACTCCTGCACAACAGTGAATCCTGCGCCCTTAAGGTACTTAATTTCTGCTGAAATAGCATATTTTATCTTTGGTGTTTACACTAATAGGAGAATTCTTGTCACTTAAAGTAAATGATTACATTCTTTAATGACATCATGACTCTTTTAATCAAGTGTACTTATGTTGAAAACAAAATTTCTTGATCAGTAACACAAGTATCACTTTCCTTACCAACTCTGCTTGTCTTATGCATTAAATCTTATTTAACATTTTTATATTACATACAAAGTCTCATTTTCTCTCTATTTGTTGCAAGATGATTGTGAATGAAAAACAATCACTAATTGCTATTAAAAGTCTGCTATTAGAATTAAGACGAGATTATATTCTAAATAAGATTGAGGATCTTTAGCTGAAGAATAACAAATTTTGAATTTAACTTAATATTAATTATTTAATGGCTTCCTCACAAAAAATCTTATAAGGAATATAATGATTATACTTAACACAACTACAGATTTTAATCAAACATAAATTTTCTTCTTCTTCAAACATTTAAACTGCATTCCAAGATATGAGTTTAAATAATATTATCACAGAAATGAGAATATTATAAATAGGACATAATATCTTCATCTTTTTCTGTATTTTACACGAATATCACACCATATGGTTCTGAAGGTAGTTTCATTATTATAATTTTTATTATTATCCTTTATTCATTATTCCATCACCTTATACAAACTTTAAATTTATCCATTATCATTCATGTGATTTTGTTAAAGACATTAAATGAAGTAAAATAAAGTATGGTTTTCAATCATAGTTTATTAGTATCCAAAAAGTACATTCAGTTCATAACACAATATATTTCCATAAAATATATATTTAAACTAGACTCCTATTCTTAGGTAATATATTGAGATTTCCCTGAATGTCCAAATCACAGTTACATAACATTAAATTCAATTTTTTTACCATTTTTTTGGTATTTTTTTATCTACTCTAAGTGTAATAGGAACTTACAAAGAAAAGAATATGTATATGTGTACTGCATAGGAAAGATTAAAAAATACCTCTACCATAGGAAAGATTAGCATAAGTCTTTATAGTAGGATATGACAATATGATCACATATTATGCTACTTAATAACAAAATATGGGAATATTAATGAAAATCTCTATTGTAGTTAAGATTTAAATAAACCAACATAGACATGTAAATAATTTTGTTGTATACTCTGAGAAAACACTTTGAATGTGAGATCAAAGAAAGGAAAGGATTTCTCCAAACCTACGGATATGGCATCCCAACCTCTACCATGGGAAAGATTAGCATATTTCTAATACTTTAATGTTGGGAAGTCACTTCTAAATGTTCAGATGTCACATCCAAAGGTTCTTTCCTTTGAATTCGGATCTCACATCCAAAATCTGTTCTTTTAGTGTAGCATTTTTGATACTATCTATTGCCAATACACTATCAATACAAATAAAAATATTTTACTCAAATTACATCTGTGTGGATTACATAGAAGTATGCTACATTAATTCTTACTAGCTGTCTCACTATGTATTTTTATGATGCTAATAATCTGGTACAATATTAGAGATTTTTTCTTTCTACAATTTTGTAGTGGTGATTAACTTGTGGAAACATTGATATATGAACGAAAATTTTAGTCTTAAAGTCTTAGATGCCTCAGTCAAAACGAGCTATTGATTGCAAATGGAATTTGTACATCTAATTAGAGAAAAATATGTTGGTATTCTTGAAGTGATGTTTACTGAATGTATGTAATTCTTTCATTTACAAATACAATTTTATAGATTTCTTTAAAATCAATTCAGACTTTATCAGTGTAAAATTAGTTTAATTTTCCATAGTTTAAAAACTATGAATCTATTTTTTTAAATCAGTAATTTACAGAGTTGAAGAAAGTAATTGTTGGTATAAACGATTAAACTTTGGTTTTTCAAGAAAATTTTGTACTATCAGAACGAGGTGTTCATTTTTAAACTTTCATCTCAGGAGTGAGTATCATTGAGTGTCTTCTTTTAGACATCACTGATCATCCTTGTCCTCCAAAACTTGAAGAGCATTCCTCAGGGCAGTTCGCTCCAACTGTTGTTCCACATCTTCCAACTCCTGCACAAAACACACACGTAACAATAAATTATACATAAGAACTACCAGTCTAACATTCTGAAAGAAATAAGTAATTTATTATTTCTCATAGAGTTTGTTTTATACAGAATATATTTTAGAATTATTTCATAATTATTAAGTTTTATTTCTTGCCAAATATATCCCATATTTTTTCGAAGATTGTTGTATTTTCTCAATGTCTATTCTCACCATAGTGTTGACACCTTGCGAAAAACTTATATAAATAATTCTATTCTAAATATTTTTAATGTCATTGTGCGTTTCTGGTACATATGATTGATGAGTGATATTAAAACTTTACTGCCAATATTAAGGAAAAAATAGTCTACTATCTGGATTTTTTTGAGGGGAAATTATTTTATGGCAGGAAGAATATAATAAAATATTTTCAGGGGTTGTCATTTTTAATTATAGTATGATATAAAATCTGCGGGAACGTAAATTTAGTATGATTGAGTGACTTTGTGTTTAGTTTTTCTCACAAATAGTAAAACGATTATCTTTAATGTAAGTTAGATATTACATTCTTACTCATATTACTTACATCTTTCCTTTGCTCTCTCTATCTGTATATCTATTCATATGTACCTCTCACGCTCAATTCTCATTTTACAGTTTAATAAACTTTAGTTTCGGTGAAAACATTTCGACTTGGAGTAATGTTAGTCATGTTATAAGACCATTGCGCATATTACCTGTGAGGATCTTGGTTTAGGATCTTGGTGTGAGGCCTGAGGACGACGGGAGCGTTTTGGGGAGGCTGAGGTAGTTGTGGCCTGCGATGTACTGGGACCCCCAGCATTACCATCCGCAGCTGAAGCAGCAGCAGTAACAGCAGCTGGAGCAGTAGTAATATCAGGAGTTGCAGCATCACCACTGCTTGGTTCCGTCTCTTTGATAGAGGTCCTTTGATCTTGTTTAGAAGAATCGTTGAGATCCGACGGCTTTTGCGCCGGAGGTATGATTGCTGCAACGTCGGCCCATGTTACACCACTTCCCTTATAAGCCCGCTCACGCTTCTCCACTTGCCCTTTTCCTAAAAAAATAATAATTACGAAATGAAAAATTTTATGTGATATAAAATGGGAGCTACTCTCTTTACAGAACACATACATTTAGAGTTGATGGTATTATAAATACATGACATGAAGTTGTGATGGACTTTTACTACTTTAACAAAGTAATTTTTGTCAATTTTAGAATGTAAGGTCAGTGTTATATATGTTTTGCAATTGTTACTTGCATATTATCACTTAATATGAGCTATATTTATTTATGGTTCAATATATTGTGTAAGGCGTACTTCACTATACCATCATTTCGCATTGTACTCTTAAATAGTTATATATTTAATAATTTTCTGATTATAGAAAAATCAGAGTGATAAATGTAACTAATCACTTTCACCATGATTGCGTTTAGTTTATTATTTAAAAAATAAAACGGAAGGGTTAACAAAAAAACATATATTCATAATCAAGAAATGCTTCGTAACAAAGATTCAGCAATAATATGGTATAATAACGTACCTAATGAGGTATAAATAATTGATTATAAAGTTATGCAAGATTTTAAAGAATCATTTGATTTGTTACAAAAGTATGTGAAATATCAACTCACCTTCCCCTGATGAAGCACGCTGTATTTTAGTGGATGTAGTATTAGTAGTCATACTTGCAGTGCCAGTAGAGGTAGCATCAGCAGCATCAGCAACCGAGACACTTGCCTGCTCTTTAGTAGTAGCAGCAGCGGCTGCACATTTGGACTTGTCTTTTTTCTGACCTGCTGATGATTTGGATTTGTCATGCCCTTGCCCTTTCATGCCTTGTTTTTTTCCATGTTTTGCACTTGAGGCACCTCCGTAATTGTGTCCCCCATTTGAAGGTGTGTTAGTGGCTGATTGAGATTGAAAAGTAGCATGTTGGACGTTTGGTGTGTTGTACGAGTGCGCGTGTTCAGTAGAAGAGGCCTGCCCACGCCTAGCTCCTGGTCCATGTCTAATGCGTGGGGGATTGTTTTCTGATAAGCGAGGTGAATCGTTTTGCCATGTGGTTCCATAATCAGATTGTATTTGGCCAGAAAAGGCATCATCCTCAGATGGGAAAGGACCAGCCATCTGTGATTCTCGAGTGTAACTTGTGTAGTCCCTTACCGAATACAAAGCTCTGGTACCTACATTCATCATTGGAGTACTTTCTGTGAAGTAAACTGTACCTGAATAAGGAATGCCAATAGGTTGAAAGAATGCAGGGATGTTGTTTTGGGTGAAGTAAGGAGGCACATATTCGACTGATTGCATGAGCATTGTGTGAGTCACAGTCACACTCTGGGGATATTCAGTTGCAATGAACTGCATCTGACCTGGTTGGTATTGCATTGGATTCATCATGTAAGGAAGCATAGGTTGACCACGAAGAAAGTGACAGGGTCTCATCATGCCAGCAGGACCAGTCACAACGAAGTGAGGAGTGTAGTTTGCTCCGTATTGAGTATTATAGTGAATACTCTGCATTACCACTTGAGAAGATACTTGAATTGTTGCTGTTGTCTGAGGAACGAATAATTGAGACTGCATCCCCGCCATTGGTGGTTGAGTTAAAGTGGCATCCTGTGTAGAGCTAGTCCCAGGAAGACTGCTGTCCGAGACTGTAGGCACAGTCTCCTGAGATGAGCGAGCTGCCTGAGCGGTGGTGGACCCCTGAGCTGAGGAGGTCGAGGCAGTAGCTGCATTCACGTTGGAAGGGGACGGTGCCCCATTTTCATCCTGTGGACCATCAGAAGAGGAAAATGTCGGGTCTATGCTTTGACCGAAACATTGTACTTCGAAAGCGTTGTGTCCTTGTTGTACTGCAATTTGCTTAAAAATTGTATAATTGAGAAAGATGTACAATAAATTGAAATTTATGGGACATTGTTCAGATTGGAAACTAATTACTTAAAGAGATTCTTTCTGTTTGTATTTTATTTAAGTTATTTTGTTTAAAAACAAGATATCAAACTATATTGAAAGTATTATGCCCGTTTATTCCACTTTTATACATAAGTTGAGGAATAATCGCATTAAATTATGTCACCAACCATTACAGAAATTTCCTAAGAAAATACAGCACATTTGAAACTGTGTTATAATGTATTAATAAAATATTATTTATATGAAATCAATTTGAACAAGTTCTGAACCATGTGGTTAAAGTCAAATGATATTAGGTACGTCACTATTATCTTTGACTTAAAAATTACAGCACAGATTCTTTACTTTTTTTCATTATTCTGATTGCAATAAATAAGCAATGACACTTTAAGTAATTTTGTCTTGGAAAATTTTAAGTGCACTCTTATGTTTCGTATTAACATTTGCAAAATTATATTTATTCAAATGACTACTTTAAAAATGAATATTTTCACACCCATACTCAACCAAAAAAAGTGGCATGCTGAAATCCATGAATATAGTTGTGCTTTACCAAATATTAATTGCAGTAAAAATTGGAGATGAAAAATTGGTAGAATGAATAACTAAATCATAGTATATACCAAATTAGTATTAATACTAATGAAGTCTCGTTTATCACAACATAGAATGTCATTATTTCCTGTTACTATTTAAAATTCTATATGTTCACCTCAAAGAAACACCAAATCAATAAAATTATGTTGTTTTCTTACCTCCCTACTTACAACAGCCATGATGACAAAAAAGGATTCTCAAATCTGAAACAAGAAGAGCAGAAATGACTTCTAATATTTTACCATATTTTACATGGGTAATTTAATTAAACTGTTTTAAAGTATACTTGGGAAGTATTCAAATGCAGGTGGATAATTTATTTGTACCTTTTAGATGAACAGATGCAAGTATTGGTTGGATAGAATGAATTATGCTTTAACAGAGTTGCTATATTGAGAGCCAAGACACATGGTATATTGATAGTGATATTTTGTTTATCAATTACAATTGCCCAAGAATCCATATTTCTTTAATTTTACTAAAGTAATTATTTACAAAAAGTAGAATTTTGAAGTACTTCAAATTGTCATTCAGCCCTTCTCATTTTAAAGAAATTTTCATCATTTTTGTGAACCGATTTCTTTTGTAAATAGTTCATAAAGCAAATCTTGTTGTAAATACACATAAAGGAACTAAATCCTTATTGTATAATTGAACATGAAATGTTATATGCCATCTAATTTACTTTTGTAATTTACTTAATGCAGTTATCAGCTAAAGGAGATTATGAATTTATGAATGAACACAATATATATGATGTTTGTATTAGTAAATATAACTGTTGGGTTTTCTAAATATATATCTACGGGATACTTTTGGTATTTGTCAGTGGAACAAAATTCAAATTTTAAGTTCTTAAATTTTTCTATCAATTTTGTGGACATATTTCATCACTCTGCCACGGTGCATTTTATATAAATATGACCGCAAATACATTGAAAATAAACAAACAAACACCCTGTTTGTATCATGAATTGAAATGGATGATTTAAACACATATTCTCCAGGTGACTGAATTATCCTATCCAAACAAGTACAGAAAGGAAATACTTAAATAGTAGAAGTAAGCAAATGGTTAACATCATTTTTCACCTTATTTTCCACATCTTATAAACAAAAATTAAAAACCTAAAATGAACAAGACATTTTTGATTCTGAAATCCTATAATTCACGTAACCACGCAATATTAATATGGAATTACACCTGCTTGTACAAAATAACGTACATTACGAACACTTATTTAACTTAAATCGCCCATGAAGAACTTAACACACAAGTACATATTTAGTTTTAAAGTCAACGACTCTGAGGGAAAAGTTCTTGTTCAGGAAATTTTATTTGCATAATGTATTTTATTATCGTAAGAATGCAGATAATTAAGTGACTAGCTACTTGTCCCATTGTCTGAAAGAAAACTTAACAGGTTTTTTGTAGAGGTGATACATTACAATTCATGCGCCATACTCCTTTTGATATTTGAGACATTCAAAACTGCCGGTCTTTCCTACTGTGAGAAATCTTTATTTTACAAGTTTCTGTACGATTTATTATGGAAATTATAACACTTGGATTATTATATCAATGATTATATAGCAGTTGTATTTTGTTAGGGTTGTAGGCACATCTCATATTAACTCAGTGCGAAGTTACAAGATCATATTTCCGGCATGCATTAACACTGAATTTGGACACATGTTCTCAAGAATAATACTTCATGAACGAAGAATTGAGTAAAAAGGTTTCGGTGGACTAACCTGATCTTACTGGAAATGAAAGAAGCAGGAGCCAATCTTGACGTTGGCTGGCGCGCGTGACAGGAGCTACGTCTCTACTCTGAGGAGAAGGGGAGAAAAAGATTACTCGAAGAAAATACGTACCTTCTTCTTAAGTTGATAGTACGTACCTCTGTCTCCACAGTGTTTTATTACCCGTCCAAGTTTTTCTTGGCGGCTTATCGTTTCCCGCAGTCGTGAGTACACCACCACTTGAGAGGTATTCGCACTACTCTTGACCAAGATTCTCCGCCTACGTGACGCACGTCTGACCACCAGGGAATGGAAGAGTCAACCGAGTACTTTTAAATTTCTATGCTTCGAAACGCTTTTTCTACACACGTATGATTCTTCGCTTTGTTCGAATAAATTCTCCTTGTAAATTATGAATATATTTTTGTTGGTATGTTTATTACACATTTCTTCCTTCGTATTAATTATATTGGAATAAAACTTGACTCGCACTGATTTCAAATCAACCAATCGTAACTATCTTTACGTAGAAGATACGGGTAACAGATTTGCTGCTATTGGCATGATTTTTCGAATTCGTTTTATTTCTCATTTTCAGCTGTTCATTCCCAATGTATCACTAAATGATTATCTTTTCTCTGGAATATATTATTTCAATTTTTAAATATATATTTTGTTTTTATTTCTCTGGACAGCACATGTTATTTGGGTGGAAATCAGCATGATTCCTATTGCAATCTGTTTTAACGGGGTAACTATTATTGTATTCAAGCTTAATTGTAAGAAAGTTCCTTTAATTGCCTTGGTTTTTTAAATTATTTCAACAAATTTAAATTCAGTGAAATTGCTACGGTTTTTGGTATTTGTTTATTAGTGGGGTGGTTATATAGCTTCATTTCTACTCCGACTCCATTTATACCAATTGTTTGCTAGTTGGATATATATATATATATATATATATATATATATATATATATATATATATATATATATATATATATATATATANTCTTGATATGCGCAAAAAATACATTTTCCTTTCTCAACGAAGTATCATTTTGGGTGTTATTTCTCTTTAACTGGATAATTCCTCCATGTTGTGCTTTCAATTTTTTTCTTCTTTCCATGGCAGACATCACGGAAAAAGTATGTGAGGTTTAAATAAATTAGAAGTGTTGTCAATTTCACGTTGAAGAAAACAAGAAATTAATTGAATATTATAGTTTTAACTTTTCTATCGTTATTGTAGATTTTCTCTATTTTAGACCTTTATTTGTTATCGTGACAGACAAATGATTGAAAATGTAATTTCGGAAATAGGTATCCAAGAACATGCCTCAATTACTGACCGTTAAATGACGATTCTGATATTTAAAACTCATGTTTTCGCTGTGACAAAATCGACATGTCACGCACAATAATCCGCTTCGTAACAATAACGTAATATCCATTTTGAAATGTCTCTAGCAAAAACTCCACGCATTTGGAATTGAATATAAATATTATTCTCGTAGAATGCCGTTAGCCTTGTCTCGGTAGGTATTGGCATGTGATACGGTATTAATCCTTAGTAGTCATTAAACGGAACGACCCTCATTTTATGGGTAATCGTTTCCAATCTTAGAAGCTTTGGATTTGCTTAGATAAGTGTTTTGGATAAATCCCATTTTCGCAGACGATGAAATCACTGGATGCCAAATTAAATCATATGACCTATGTGAATAAAATTATGAAATAATTTTACAAACATCATTCATAGTAGTCTCACAAGAAATTGAGATAAAAATATCAAAGAATTGACGTACATTAACTACTTAACGAAGTATAAGACTACAAAAAATTCCACTTCCTGTTCACGTCCTCTTAACCTTTTGGTTTCAGATTGTAATTCTGATCCGTATAATTCAGTAAACTTAATCTTCATAATCCTTCTGAATTGGAAACTAGGGGATGGATTGAAATACAGTCACAGCAAATGAAACTGCATTATTTTATTTTAATTGAAGTCAAAATGTTAATCATTGATAATTTCAAGATTTGCATGTGACCATTGGGCAAACCGTATCTTCTCTGGTACTAGAAACGGTTAGGAAAATTTCTTACTTTAGTTTCTATCTCAATTTTTTTTTTTTTGTAGTTTGTGGAGCTCGAAACTGATAAAAACGTATTTCTTTGTTTTAAAAAAAGCTGTATCATATTGACTTTCTAATACAAAATATGTGATTCGTTTGCTTTCTCGATATAACTCGAACATCTTCTAAAACATTTCAAGTAAAACATACAGAGTCTATGGAAAAGATTGTAAAGAAGAATAAAGCAAATTAATAGACGTAAATAACTAATTAACACTACCGAGTGTAAATTAAATTACTTTTGGGTTTGTTTATTTTTTATTATTATTATTTTTTATTTTGCGAAGACGTACGAGGAAGTATTAGTAAAAGTAAGATGAAGTATTAGTACTCGTAGAATTAGTTCGAATACGACGAACTTATAGATGTATCTTTGTTTAATATCATTGTATTGTATGAATCGGAAACGATACTTGTCTCTTAGTCGGTTCGTTAATAACTCAAAAATTACCGACTAATAACTTATTTTCTTTAGTTAATGCAGTTGATCTTAGGAAATTAAGAGACGCTTAGGAGATCTTATGAATTTATAATTTTCTTTTTAATATGTCAGGTCTACAATGAGTGTTCTAGAGCAGTGGTCGCTAACAGAACTATCGCAGTATTTTATTTATATTGCTACGATGCTGAAGGTTACCCGAACAAATTTTAAGTTTATTTATTTTAATGTACCTAATGTGGACTAACTGTTAAGAAATGTATGACATGATTCTCTATACGAGATAATATATATTATGTGCTCAAGTCCCGAGAATGTTGTATACTAGTTTGTTTCTCTTTGCTACTTGTCCGTTTCTTCTATTTTGTGCCCCCAGAGACAAATTATTGTTTGAACGACAAATTGAGTCGTACCATGTAGTCATTGCGGCTCTATGGGTATAGCTTTGAGCTGCTGGCTGTTCAATTCCCGGTAAGGTGTGGCAATTTTCCTCATATCTCAACGTCCAGACTGACTCTGAAGCCTACCTAGTCTGCTGCTTAATGAACCTATCCCGGAGTCAAACCGACTAGACCGAGATGCCGACCACATCTCCTTGTCTCAAGATGAGGTAATTGGGGAGCTCTAACTTCCATGAACCCCATGAACACATCTGAGGACCACCTTTACGCTTTTTTTACCTTTTGACCTCTGTATTTGGCGTTTACAGGGAACAGCGCACACATCAATACTGTTTGTCAGACTCGTGAGAATGATTAGGGTAATTTTTAATTTGTTGAGATCATTGATTTGAAGTGTGTGAACACTAAAAAAGCTTTCTCTTTCTTATAATTGCACACGAATTCTGACTGAGATATGATTGGATCGATTGTTTTTACGCGTATTGCTAATACAGCTTTCTTTTTGTTTTAGGTGAGTAATGTGACGGGTGCTTGTTGTTTTGATGATGTGGAACTATATCTGAGTAAGTAAACGATACTTTGCAATATTTTTCTTCCCAATATAAATTTATGTGGGGCTCTAATGCTTACGGTTAATTACCCTTAAGAAACCAAACTGAATTATTATTTGCCTTTCATTGAAAATGTATGAGGCAATATTTGAAATACGTGAAAGTTTGTAGGAAAAAGCGCAAACGATGCCTTAGTGATTTTGCCCAAATACTAGTAATTTTGTAAATTGCTCCCATCATTCATCAATTGTCAGGCTACAGCATTCGCTACAGTCTCTTTCATGAGTTACTTTGAGCTTTTATGTAATTTTGATAAGCATTCACTATTAAATTATAAATATAGTATTACGATACTGTGATCGAAGAAATGATTGGGCAAAGTGTCTAAACTGAATATTATATTAAACTTAATGGAAATTTCAATATGCTAAACTGTTTGCAATCATTTCTTTGTAGAGGGAAAATTGTCATGTAATAGATCTTGTTTACTGATCACAAATGTGATGTGGAGTCAATTAATAGTATGCCGCAATTTTTATATAAAGGAGTAATTTTTGAAAAAAAATATTAGAAAATATATTTTTAATACTATTTTTTCGATACCATACAGTATTGGTTCGTATTTTCTCTATGGTTCATCTCATAGTCTAAATAATTTCAAGAAACTCTATGCATAGTGAATTAAATTTATGGAGGAGTAGCGAATTATTGCTTTTTTCTTTCTTTTTTTTCGATAATAACTATATTATTTTTGTATACATCTTTTTGTCCTATCATTCTTAACCATATGCCACTAAGGAGAGTTTTCTGGGCTGGAGAAGAATATTAATTCTACATTTTAATCGTGTACTATTTCTTTTATAATATGTTTTCAAGTGCAAAGTAACTTGAATTATTGTAATTTCTAAGCCGCCGCCTCGGTGACGCTTCTTACCGCTTAATGATTTATGAAGATCGTATACAATTCACTTTATAAAATGTCTCGCTGGTGACGCTACACCCGTCTCAGCTTCGATAAAAATTGACCTCCTCGATCATTATTAATTAGGTTAATTTATAACTAAATGCTGAACGGTCTTACTCTTTATTTTCACGATAAAGGGAGACCTCTCTCATTGTGTCCTGTTACGTTCACATTCAAACAATATTTATTCCGGGTTTATATTTATTCAGAACACGTCTTCAATATATTCCTTCGGTGAGGTCCCAAAAGAAATATTCGAGCGTGAAATGTGGATTTTTATGTAAATGTAACTTTCTTTGTTCGTATTGGTCACAAATGGAACTCGTTAGTAAGGTAAATAAGATCAGAAGAGGGCACTTTTAGTTACATATTAATATTCGTAATGTATTTATTGAAATAAACATTTCGGACAAAATATATTGTAAGTGCTTTTTCTATCCATGATTTTCTCTTTAATATCTCATATGTTCTTGAGTTTTCGAGGAGAAAAATTATCACACACTCGTATAATACTTGACATAAAACATATTCTTTATAGTTTCATTTTTAATCTGTGTCCTTAATTATATTTGTGTAATGCCGAGGGAAAAAAACTGAGTACCTTTTGATCTCCATTGTGTTAACGTATACGTTTTTGATGCACTTGATATTTTACTACAAAAAATTCAAAAGATGTCTAACATGAATGCTTTCATTACTTATTTTTGTGGGATCTAGAATATTTCTCTGGAATTATCTGGATTAAGTTCGTAATCTTAATCGTTGATTTTCCTCATTGAAAAATTGTCTCTTTTCTGAGTTATTACATTTACAATATTGATTTTATACGTATCCGTTCATTTTATAAATATTGATTTTCCTGATTGAAAAAAAAAATGGCCTTATGATTTAACAAATCAAAAACTGGATAGTATGACTATATATTCTTTGTACAATACTGTGTATATTACCAACACCAAACCTCGTCGTACAATCATAATGTTCTTCTTTTTCTACCTCTATGTATTTTAACTTCTGTATCGTAATTTTCCTTCTTTTTTTTTCACCAATACTATCTAATGGTAAGTCTTATCATACGAGTATATAAGTATTTAGCTTTCATATTTCTTCCGTCCGTTATTTTTAGCGTAGTGTCGGGCTTTACGTTCTTTTTCTTCATGTTCCGTCTTTCCCATTGGTATCCTTTCATCCCCGACAGCCTTCTTCCCCAACTGTGTCACTGCGGTCTCCTTCGCCATCGCCTGAAGTCTCTCAGCTCTGAGGTCGTAGATTTGTCTGGACGGGCCCACGTTCCTCGCCGTTAGCGACTTAGTTTTCTCGAAATGGTTGGCGGGTGACAACCCTTCGGCACTGGCGAAAACTAAAGCTTTAGCGGTAGGCGGGTAGGCGTCGTTGTACTGGTCGTATGGTTCGCCATCGAAGTTACGTTCTATCATCCCGAAAGATCGATCCTCTCCGCACCTTCCTCTTCACCCGCACATCGGTGGCGCTCCTGTCTTGCCGCAGAATGAAGTCGTTACGTCTGGAGGCTTCTCATGAAACTCGCCTCACGTACAAAACAAAGAGGGAATCGAATACAAAGTTTGAAACTCCAAATTTTTATGACCCCTACGGTATGTGCTAGCGGGAATAGTTGCTTGAGGAAAGATAAAGGTTATTCTATAATGTGCTTTATGAGGGTGAGGAAAACTTTCGGAAGCAGTGGAATTGAAATTGCTTTGCGTAGTTTTCTCCTGAATTGGTCGAATTGCGAACTATTTGATTGATACATTTTTAAACAAAGTAGAAATAGGTTCATCTACCCAATTAACAACATTTTCTTTAGTAGTAGAACAGTTTTGATGTTATGAAATACTAGTCTGATCATTTTCGATAACGTACCTAAATAATTTGTCTAATTTTACCGTATTTGCGGGAGTGTATAGGAGAAAACCAGTTTTCCCATAGTTTCGACAAGAACTGTGATAGACGTTGGGTGTGCAACCCGTGAGTATTATTTCGAATACGTTGCCTTTGCCACCGGAATGGACTTAGTGAATTAGCGAGAGAAGAAGATTATCTTCAACGTGTCTCCGTTGAGGTTAGATCTTATTTATTTGCCGCTCGTAATTAATGCTATGGATGAGATCGACTTTCACGTTTTTAATGACCATCTCAAAACTTGAACTCCCTGTTGATTAGCTTTACTACGCATAGACTTCGGTAAAACTTTGAGCGTGCTTGAATTGATCTCATAAAATATGCTTCATGCACCGCATTTTATATCAAGCTTTTCTCTCGAACACGGATAAAGGTGCTTTAAAGTACTAATGCAATCCTGAATTCAAACTCTTTCTTTCTCGCAGTTTTTTGTGCAAATAAATATTATCATTAAAACATCACCTATGTATGAAATAAGTTGACCAGAAAGAGATTCAAACTTTCAAAATGTATTTCCAACGAATTATTTATGTACTGAATCTACCTAAAATGAATTAATGGTTTTCATCTAACTCCATCTACCACATAACATCGGATACATTTTTGCAGCTGGAGGGGTGCAATACCTTTATTTCTTCATAATGTTAAGCCGTTGTCGTTATGAAGACGGCGGAACTCGCTAAGGAAACGTTGAGTGAGTTTACTCTGACAACGGTTTAACATCAAGGAAGAAAGAGTGACGGCAAACAACATACATAACTTTATCAAGCAAAACTTGATCCGATAAAAGTTCAATAAGTATATGAAAAGTAGCGCCCGGCATTCTTCTGAATTTCAGCTTAAAATAATTAATCTGTCTGGATAACGAATTCACTTATTGATGTGTTATTTTAGGGATCATGAAATTCTAGTTTGTTTTACAATTATTGTTTTAACGCATAAAAATCTGAACTAAAATTATTCGAGCTTTATCTCTCATAAGTTTCTCAGTAAAGTTTAAATAATAAGAGCAAATATTATCGCTTTATTCCGCGTGAGAGATCTAACGTAACAGTATTCGCTGGGAATCTCACCGACGAACTGGGTCTCTATCGATAACCGTTTCGCTGACCCTGGATATTAAATTTCGTCCATCGACAACGTCCACGCTTCCCGGTGTTCTTTGGTCTTCTTTTCACCTCGCTCATCGTTCCAACCTCCTCTCTACCCCTGTCCTGAACCTCATTCCACGCAGGAGAGCATCACGCGCGTAGATCACTTCGCTGCCAATCAGACCTGTAGGCCACAGGCAGCGGACGGCGGGAGCAGCTCAGATCCAATCGAGGCGGCCGATGCGCCAGGTACCTTTCCCCTCACCCTCTTTTTTCCTTTCTTTTTGTGGACCTAACTACAATACTCTCCAACCCTTAACCAGTGATGGTAAGATACGAAATGGGATGAAAAAGTAAAACACCCATTGGAGGAAAAGAAATTAAACGGCCCACGAAGAAATGAGAAACAAAAGCGGAAGTATTTTATTAATTATTTCATACGTAAATCTACTATCTATCATATAGCGAATAATCAATAAATATTGTACAAATGTTACTAACATACAGCAAAGAGAAATTGAATGAAGAGTAAACCGTTATTCATAGGTCTTCTTTTCAGGTCTAAAACAGAAAAGGTAATATCACAGATCATTATTTACAGATTAAAAACAGTTTTCTTATTTGATTACCAAAATAACCTGAACTATGGAGACTTCAGCATTGGAATAGGTAAAGTAATTCTAGAGATCTTGTCGTATTATTTCTTCACATTTGTCAAGATAAATTACAAGATGTTTAGGATGGGTCATATTGCATCCACGTCCCGATGTAATGAAACATTTGTTATAAAGTAGGGAAAGGTGGTAATGGTTCCCATTCCAAATTTTTTATCCCATTCTTGTTTATCGTCCGTCAACATCGGGATCAATTCATGTGCTTATTTTAGGGGGTATGTATTGCGTTTTATATATTACAAAAACTTGTCTTCTTCCCCGAATTTCTGTATTTTATAGACTATATAATAGTAGATTCCTTCATCTTGTAAACTGGTGACATCAATCTAGATTTATTTCTGAAATCAAATTTCAGTTAGTGTAAATTCATCTTCAGAGAAAGTTGTCGCACCAACTTTAATGAAAATTAAAATCTATAAGTAGTTGATAACAACATTACAACATATATTATGGATTCAATCCTCATGTGCAACTATAACATCAATGATTGTTATTAATCTTTTTATTTAAACTTTTTATTCCGTACTCGTCATCAATCACTATGTTCCTTATATTGGCAGTAGCAAGTTCATAGTGAGATTGGTGTGCAAACAGAAATTAATTTTATTTGAGCAATCTTTTCGTAAATATCAAAATGAGGGTTTAGCTGAAATAATTCATTTCTCTCCAGTAGAGGTAGGTTATGATATCTTTTGGTGGCTATTGCTGCTCAACGAGCAGTTCTGTGATACGATATGAAATCATTATATTAGGTTTATGTTTTTCATTATTTTGAGACATGGTTTCTATTTCAACTCTACTGTTCACCGAAAATAACTTCCCTAAACGTTGAATAAATGTGTTTCCTAATCTCATGTGTCAAAAATAGTGGCACAAAACTTGTGCATTAAGGCAAAAGTCGTGGCTATTTGAAATATGAAATTGGCGTTAGAACGAATCGGGATTTATTTTTCTTGGTAAGATATTCTGTATTATTATTGACTTTTGTTTGTTAATTACTGTTGGTTTATGTCAGAGTGTCTATTTTGATAAACTGTTGTTGTCCTTTTTCAGGCGTACCTCGGATGTGCGTTTGTATAATGGATTTAAAATTTAAAGCTGCAACTCTGATTTGAAGTGTTTCACTAAGTAATCTCTACTCTTCGGTAACACCATAGAAATCATGTTGAGATTGTCCCACGGATTACATCCTCGCCAATGCATTAAATAATTCGTTGTCTGAAAAGCGCGGAGAGAACTGGCATGGCTGGGCGCGGACGGCTGCGATAGTTTTAATCAGCACCGGACTAATGCTCTGAAATCCGCTTTTGCGCGCGACAATAAATACCGCGGTATCCACACATAATTCCGAATTGGGAGTGCATTCGTTCGCTTGCTTGCTCGCTTCCACGCGCACGCATGCAGCCGGCGGAGTCCTCACCACCACCACCACCACCGGCGGCGGCGGCGGCGGCGGCGTCACAGCGACACTACGCGACTCCCGGTTGAGTTTTGCTCGGTGGGAATTCTCGATGCAGAAGTTTCAACATTTGGTATTGTATGGGTTGCCCTCATGACATCGACATAGAAACTACAATCACCATCATTTTTCAGGCGAAATGATCCAAATTTGTTTCTATCCTTTCATGAACTACGTATTTCTGGAATTTTGTCTTTCTAATAAAATACAATGGGAAGTGTTTAGTAAAAAACGTTGACTTGTAAAACTGAAAATAATAATAGTAATAATAATAAATAATAATAGTTATTGTTGTAGTAATTTTATCTACTCTACTTGAATTGTAGATCTAATCACAGCATATCACACAAGAAAAGTGTTGTTATAAGGTTACTACATAGGGTTAATACAATACCACATCCAAAATTTCTGAGTAAAAATATTGACATTGTCAAGGGTGTCCTGATGATTAATGACTATCCTGAAAAGTTTTATTACAAAATCATTTAGAATTACTGTAATAGGAAAAAGACTAACAGGGATGATAAATAAATATGTTGTGTTACCATATGTTCCTGCAATTAATTAAGAGAGAAATAAATATGTTGTGTTACCATATGTTCCTGCAATTAATTAAGATATTATTAAGATCTTGGTAGTGTTTCTGTAAATGTTATTAATAAGTCATTTAATAATGTGATGTTTGCTAAGAATAACAAAGATAATTTGAATGTTGATGATAATATGGGAATTGTGTATAAGATTAAATGTAAAGATGGTGTATATTGGGAAAAGTAAAAGGAAATTGAACACTAGGATAAAGGAACATGAAAGGAATATGAGGAATAAATGTGATATGAGAAAGAGTGGTATCATAAAACATTGTGTAACTTTGAATCATAGAATGGATTTTCATAATACGAAGGTCATTGATCGAGAAGAAAACTTCCTACGAAGATACGTTTCTGAAGCTGTAAATATTAAAATTAATAATAATATGAATAATCAAATAGAGAGTAATTTGTTCACAATGTGTTTTGATGGGGAGCTGAAGTTGTTAAAAAACAATAAAAGAAAGAAATGAATTGATGTGGTTGGCATACTTGGTATTACGTACATCACTTTAAGTTGGTATTAGATTTGATGTATAATGTTGTCGATGCAGTGTATTTTGTAACGGTATGATGATGTCATGAACTGTGTAATACCTAAGATTTTTAGAAAATGTTTTTATGTAGTATGTATGACGTGTGAATCGATATGCACAAAACATGAAGTTGAGGAAATTTGGGGTATGGATTTTATATTTTCTGTAATTTTTAATTTTATTTGTGTGAAGGCACTGTGTAATGATAGTATAAGTTTTACTATGTTTTGTTTTGTTCTGTAGTGATGACAGCAACTAGACAGACCTGAAGAGGAGGTCGTAATTTTTGAGCCTCGAAACGTTGTCAATGTCAACCTTCACAGTTAACATAATGGAGTAATAAAGAAAAGATGTGTTGATTAAATGTGGATCCGTATTTTTACTGTCTATAAAGGCACGGTGCAACCTATGTTAAGTAGTAATTATTTCCCTCATAATTTCAGCAACTCGAGTCATTTGCAAAACACTGAAAGGGTATCTTGCAAGGTTGCCATTGACTAGAAATGTACTGTCAGATATGTAGAAATCTGTTATATTACCAATATACCACCTAACAAGGAAATTTCTTAGTCTCGACAAAGACTAAATTTTACTTTCGACTTGAAACGCCCCAACTACCTGTTTGAACAGAGAAAATACAATTGCAATGGTTTGAACAGAGAAAATACAATTGCAATGGTTTGAACAGAGAAAATACAATTGCAATGGTTTGAACAGAGAAAATACAATTGCAGTGGTTTGAACAGAGAAAATACAATTGCAGTGGTTTGAACAGAGAAAATACAATTGCAATGGTTTGAACAGAGAAAATACAATTAATAATGGTGTTGAGGATGAGGGTCGTTTATTGCCTAGGTTTGAACTGGCGACAAGTAGAGGATTACTTGTAGATTGAAAATAAAAAATTATACTTCCATCTTAATGTATGTATCATGGCGCTCAGTACTAAAGACTTCATTTCTATTCAGAATGGAAGAATGCATTGTCGATCATTCTGCATACTTAGGATTTGAATAGTGTGAAGCACATGTACATGACATTCAGTCTAAACGAAATTAACCCTCAAAAAACATAATACACAGAAACATGAAAGAAAAGGAAAACATACGCATCTTCCTGCTAAAAAAATGCGATTCCTAATCCGTCAACTCCAAGACCTCAATATGCGTTATTATATTTTAGAAACATATGGACGACACACTGAACATTTAATTGGGTTCGTACGACGTACAAATTACGTAGAAGAATTAGAGGTGTCCTCGGATCGCATCCTGAAAGTATTACTAAAGTAACTTTGGTGAGATACAATATTAATCGTAAATTTTCTGTTGGTGAAACAATTAATTATTACAGACGATTTTTTAAGGGTTCTTCGACCTCATTTGATAATTGTTTTCAGGTTTACTACGTCCTGGGTACTTTTTCCTGAAAATCCCTTCTCCTAATATCCTTAAACATTTCCTCATTGTGTAGATGTCGCTGGCGAACATCGCCTGCTTTACAGTCATTTTTTTCTCATGCTCATCTCTTCAACACAGGAAACAACGGCTTTGTTTCTGCGCTCTCTGAGTTGCGCCGGAGGAGACTTGTAGAAGGGTTGTAGCTGAAAGCAGTGGAGGATGTTAAAAGGGACGTCTTCTTCTTCCAGTTCACCACTCTAATGCGTCAGAAGAATTATTAAACTCTGCTGATTAATAATAAGAATCCTAATCTTGAACAAAAATGAAAGCATTTCCAAATCGATGAAGTGTGAATATTTTCGGTTCTTTTTTTAATACGAGCTGGTGAAGGGGGAGGGGGGTAAATTATGTGTGAGAGCGTGTTTTTGACGTTCTCTACGATATCAGATGAAATATGAATGAGCTGGTACCAGTTAGTGGTAATGACAAGTGTACATAATTTAAGAATAAGTCTGATGTTGACTTAATTAGACTTGATCGAAAGCGTGGAAAAAATTAAGAAACGCAGGAATAGTGTTATTCTATGAAAATATCCTGGTATTGTTTCGGCGATCCCGGTATTGTATATGCGTTTTTAGGGGGAAGTGATTAGTCTGAAACGGAATTGTGCTTGAAAAAAACTTGAAGCAACAATACTGTGGAAATGCTTTCAGGAATTAGTTTCAAATATTTTTTCATGAGCGGGGGGTGAACTGATTGGCCTGGAGCTGTTAACTGATCTTGATGGTTTGAATCGTAAATAAAGGAAACCATCAATCCTGTACACAATTAATTTTTAATATGTATTATACAATATGAGTAAATGAGCAAGTGTCCAAAAGTAATTCTCACAACACCAAATGTTTAAGTTCTCACAATGCAAAACATTGTCAATTAGAATTATTTACATGTTATTAATATACTAATTAAGGAAATGAAGGAGTGTTCTAATTTTATTCACAAGAAAATAATAAACGTAAAGATAAGAAGTTACGTGAATACTGACTGGTCTCGTGTGAAGTATGGCACGCTTTTACGTGGGTACGCGGTATTTGGTCACTCGATTACGTTTTAAGTTGCTTGGCAAAACTATTGTATGTCCCATTAATTCTTTTTGACTACTTACCCTCTGTACAAAATACTACATTAAATTCATTGAAATCTTGAGGACCTCTTTGTAATTGCTTTCAATCTTGTGAATACACCCCAAACGGCATTAGTTCATGAACTCGATATGGAACGGAATGGAAAGGATTGTAACGTGTTATAATTGTATTATTTACATGGAGCATAATGGGACTGGTTTAGAAGTTGTGGGCTATCGTATGAGTTGTGGTGCTGTTAGTTCGTTATACAAAATTATTAATTATAATAAGTGTTTCTAAAGTATTTTACTCTGAATTGGAAGTACAATAATATGACAAATAGCAATATAATATTATAAGAGATCCACTAATGTGTTCCTTGGTGGTGAGTGTATGTCCAGAAACGGGCCCTGTTCTTGAGAAGCGATTGCTGACTCGTGGATTCTTGTATTACTGTTCGCTTCGTGCCCGCCTCAACTCCTTCCCCTCGACCCAGCACCAAACGATATGACTCACACTATTGGCATCGTGACTGGACGGTTTCTGCATTCGTTGATTACCTAGTGTTCGAACCGACAGCGGTGGTATACTGGTAGCGTCTACGCCTCCATGGTCCCGCTGAGCGGTAGAGCGTAGGTACAAGTCCTACTCGGCCGAACTTGGTGAGGTTTTCAGCTGGGGTTTTCCTCACCTAGAAATGTCGGTTCCATAAGTTCCCCAGCAACCCTTCCCAACTCCCTTACCCAAGTCCAATGGTTAGGAGCAAACCTCATGGCCTGAACCTCGCCGAAAGGCATAAAATAAATAAACATTTCTCTTCTTCCTCACCATTCTTCTGAAAAAAAATAGTGAATTAGTCTATTTTGTAGTCATGTTACACCTACTATGCGCGCCTTTGAGTAGCGTGCGTTTTATTTTGTTTGATTTGTCTGGATAAAAACAATGAGGAAATTAATATTAAGGATTGATATTGAGAATAGGAGCATTATGAGCTTGTAGCTAACTATTGGATTTGTTGCGACTAAAAACAATAGGAACACTTGGGAAGAAAACACGAGAATTTCTGCAAAGAAACTCCAAAGCGTTAATGTTTTTATAAAGTTCCGTTTTGCTTTATGTTAACAATTCCAATTTTATTTGGTAATTGTAAGCATATTTCTGTTTGTAAACTTCCACTACATTAACTATACTCGCTATAGCCGTCATTACTCGCAAAGTATTAAAGTGTGAGATTTTGTTATTTTTTATTACGATTTTAATTTGTCACATTTACTGTTACAGAATTATGAAATGCTTATTGGGAAAAGTGTAAAAGTAAAATGTTCTCTTCATCATTGCTTTCACCAATTTGTCACCTACAAACAGACGTCAAGTACTAAGTACATGAATATTCGACTAAGAGTTTAACACGTACGACATTAAAATATTTTTGAAGATAATCATTATCATTTTTGTTGTGCAATTGTTGTTTATCTGTTCAAACAGGTAGTTGGGACGTGCTTATACACCAAGCCGGAAGTAAAATTTGGTCTTTGTCGAGACTGAGAAATTTCCTTGTTAGGTGGCAAATTAGTAATATAACGGATTTCTGCATTTCGGGCATTCTTACACTTTCAGTGTTTTGCAAATGACACCAGTTGCTGAAATTATGAGAGGAATAATTAATACTTCATTTTTTCCAAATCTTTTGAATTTCTGTTTTAGATGCGTGGTATTTATGAATTTTTGTGTGTTATGTCTTTTTTTAATAGTTTGTGGAAGGAACAGCTACATAAACAATTAACGTTTTTCTTTTGGATTTGTCCATTGATATTATGTCTGACTTACGAAGTGCTGTTCTCTCTATAATGATTTTCTTATCCCAGTACAAGGTGGTGTTCCTATAGGTGATGGATCGAATTTATAATAAGGGGAAACTGTTTCAACTAAGTTAAACTTACGTTGTCATTAAACTATTTTTATTATATTTATTATAATTATTATTATTTTGTACTTGATTATTGTTTTCTCAGCAAACGCTAATTGATAAAATGGTACGGTATTGGAGGCCAAGTACATTTATTGTTTTTAAACTGGAATGTATAATTTTTGGGAATTATTCCTGTTCCAGAGATTGCTATTGGGACTATATGGACTTGTTTCATCTTCCAGATTTTACGAACTTCCTGAGAGAGGGGGAAGTATTTTGAGATTTTCTCAGCTATTGTCTTCTATAGGTTATTTGTGTTTGGCACTGCAATGTCTACGACGAATGTGGTCTTACTACTTTGGTCAATGAACGTTACATCTTGCCGGTTGTGGTGGATGGATTTGTCTGCGAGGATGGCTCGATCAAAATATAATTATGGGTTTTGCTCTCTAACACTGTTTCTGGTTGATACTTGTAATATGGGGTTTCATCTTGAGTGAGCTTGTATTTATCCGCAATTTTTTGAATGATTTTTGCAGCAAGTTGTGCCTGTGCAAGTAATCCATCTGAGCAAAACGTTTGCATCCAACAGTGATGTGTTGGATAGTTTCCTCCATCGAATGGTATTGGCGGCATTTGCTTTCGCTTACAATGGGGTCTTTTAGGATATATCTCCTGCAGTTAAGGGTGTTGATAATTTGTTCTTGAATTCCTAAAAGAATCCCTTCTGTCTCGGCAAACAGATCGCCCTTTACTAGCCACATATTAGATGCTTCGTGGTCCACCTCTGGTTGGTGTAGGTCATTGTAATGTCTTCCATGTAGCTGTTTCTCCTTCCAGGTATTCATTCCAGGTATCATTTCCCTCTGATGTTCTGGTGCACTTCTCAGACCGACGTCCGACACTTCCAACCTCAAAGGGGTGTACGATTTATCGATTTTTTCTACTAATTGATGTAAAGGCGACTGATGTTTTCTGCTATGGAAGAATTCTCGTAGGGTATGAATTTGTTGACTACATAGCCTTGATAAATCTAACAGGTCCCTTCCTCCCATTTTTCGAGATATGTGTTGGATAGTTTCCTCCATCGAACTTTTTGCTCAGATGGATTACTTGCACAGGCACAACTTGCTGCAAAAATCATTCAAAAAATTGCGGATAAATACAAGCTCACTCAAGATGAAACCCCATATTACAAGTATCAACCAGAAACAGTGTTAGAGAGCAAAACCCATAATTATATTTTGATCGAGCCATCCTCGCAGACAAATCCATCCACCACAACCGGCAAGATGTAACGTTCATTGACCAAAGTAGTAAGACCACATTCGTCGTAGACATTGCAGTGCCAAACACAAATAACCTATAGAAGACAATAACCTATAGAAGACAATAGCTGAGAAAATCTCAAAATACTTCCCCCTCTCTCAGGAAGTTCGTAAAATCTGGAAGATGAAACAAGTCCATATAGTCCCAATAGCAATCTCTGGAACAGGAATAATTCCCAAAAATTATACATTCCAGTTTAAAAACAATAAATGTACTTGGCCTCCAATACCCACTATTTCAATGGAGGATTTGGGTTGGTGCACTCTATTTTGTCATTAATATCCTGGTCCTTCTTTGAATATTCTCTATCTGTGTTTGACCACGATATAATTCCAAAGGAATATATTTGTACAAGTTTCGCTGAGGTATTAATCACGTTCTTGGATCTTAATTCAGATTGTACTATATTCTTAATCCTCTTGAGATACTCCTCCAGCAGATGTTTGACAGTAGAGTGCTTTATCATCCTTTCTAGGAAAAACCATAGATATTTGTAGGTTTCATTATCATTTAACAATCATGGAAAAATCCTTTTCTATTTTGTTAGTTTCAGCATCTAATTTTCCTTTATTTGTGTGCAGAGTTTTGCATTTATCGAGGCCAAAAGTCATTTTAATATCAGCAGAGAAGGCAGTTGTAATTTTTAGAAGTTGATTACGCTATGTTTCTTTGGAAACATACAATTTTATGTCATCCATATAGAAACGATTAGATAGAGTATGGTTTGAGCAACCATATTTTATTTGAAAAACCATAACGTGTTTCACTGAGCTGTCCCTATAGAGGATTCATGACGAGGCAAAAATGGCAGTGGGCTTAGCGAGTCTCGCTGGAAGATGCCTCTTTTTATTGGGATCTCTCCAGTACGTATTGTCTTCTGTTTTGTACGTAGGTTCAAAGTTGCTCGCCATTGTGACATGCAGGAATCTAACCACGATATAATTGGGTGATCTTATAAATTTTAAGGATTTCAGTTAACCAGGAATGTGGATCGTTGTCAAATGCCTTCTGATAGTCTATGTAAGCCCTGTGGATGTTCCTTTGGCACAAGCTTCACTTGTGGCAACATTATCAGCTGGTTTTTGCGGCGTCCCTTCTGCTATTCAGTAAGAATTTTGTTTTGTTCCAACTGTACCTATATTCTATTGGTAAGACATTTTGTTAGTACTTTATTCAAGGTTGGGGGAAAATAATAGGTCTGTAGTTCTCTAATTTATTATTATTATTGTATGTATTTTCGTTTCGGCCAACGAGGACCACGAAAGACGAGTACCAGTAAGGCTCAGTTATTGATTTGAGTTTACTCACTAGATATATCGACATAGAATGAATATCGACTAGAATAACCGACATCGGGGCAGCGTCTAGATATGATTCAAACCACTGTATCCGAGCAATACAACTGCGGTTGTTAGTCGCAGAGGTCTGACTCTTTGTATATCCCAGCTAATTAATCTGGAACATGGATACAAAGAGCTACAAATTTTATCTTGCCGGGTATCGAACCCGGGATGACTTGTTGACGAGCAATCGCGCTGACACCGTGGCCACGACGTGGACTTTATTATTATTATTATTATTATTATTATGCTCCTCAACAGTGTTTCGATACAAAACCGTTCCACGGAGCGATCGAAGGTGACAGAACAATTGAAGACTTCGTCGGAGCCATGATAGAACAATGAAGGAACGAAAAGAATTGCCTGTCTGTTTCCTGTCTGTTTGAAGCGCCAAACCGCGCCTTTGCGCGGTGGCATCCTCCGAGCGTGTCTCTCGGGACGCCTTCGCGTGTAGCTCCTCAGTGCGTCATGAGTCGACGCTCCTGCCACGCCCTGCCTGCCTGCATCGCCGCGCTCCCTGCCTGCCACTCCGAGGACGGCTCTCGGGGGACGCGGATCTGGCGCTCGCGACTGCGGAGGCTGCTTCTGCTCCTGGATCACTTCTTTATTCTGAGGAGGTTGGGCAGAATAGACGAGAAGGGTACCGAAGACTAGGCTTCTAGAAGTCATGTGATGTTGCAGTCGCAACAGTCTGTCCTTCGACACCCTCACATTACCACAGACTAGTGAGGGAATTAATATCGCCTAGAAGCAGAAGTTTGTGCCGTCACTAAAAATGATAATATGTTAACGAAAGCAGTAAATTTAGTTTTTTGATCAAAAAGACTGTTGCAGGAACCAAAACATTTACTCGCGAACTCTTAATTTAAAATTTTGCTTTCATTTCAGTAACAATTCCAATAATCCATTTGTTGTTTTAAATCAATTCTATTTGTTTTTGCATTCGTATTTTAATAACTTAACATTTCATGCAAATGAATACCGTCCATTGATACTTCCAAAATTAAATCCGGGAAGACTTCCGGACTGGAGAGTATTCCAGACCCCTTTGGAATGCGTTCTTTACCTCCAGTGCTGTCCAGTGAAAATTCATTAAATATGCTCTGCATTGCCATGAGAACTTTTCATTATTTTGTCAATTTCCTTTATTTTATAAAATCCAGCTATATATTTTACAAAATATTCGCTTAGAACTTCGCGATAATTTGGTCAGTTTGATTGTATTTTATTTCCAATAGAATGTGGTGTTTGGTGCGTTACTAGGCCGCTTCCTTCATACGTTGTAAGAGAATGGTAGAATATAAAAAGTAATAAAAATCTACGTGGCTATATTTGCTGATACAGCCTACCGGAGATTCTCCTCGATGTGACACATTATTTCAACTTGTCACTTATTCTCTCATCGATCATATGTATCGAAGAAGTATAAAGTGCACTCAACCGAACTTCGACTATTTCTACCAAAACTTTTAGCAGCAGAGGGTACTAAATTGTGTGTGAAAATATCCCTGTGATGGTCTGTCATGACACACTTATAAGTAATAAGAAGTACGTAAAAAAGGCTAGGACAGATGGTCTTATTTACAACATTTGGCTTGGGGAAATTTCAAATAATTGCTTCGTTTATATTTATTGTTTGCTTTGCCACTAATTTTTAAATAGTCAATGGGTTGTTTGGAATCAAAATCAGTATAATTGTAATAAAAGTATTAATAAGAAGTGTATTATTATCTTATTATTAATAAGAAGTGTATTCTTCTCATCGTTCGTGCCATCAGTCGTCGGATCCAAGAAGAGTATACAAATAATAAAGAAGTTGAATTCTGAGTATTCAACATTAATATTATATAAATGAATCTTGACTTCTGCAAAGAATATTAACGAAATCCTTCATTCTCTTGTCGTCCGTCTATCCTTTAGTAAGCACATGTGTTTATCGGTCCATGAGTCATATAACTGTCTACCTGTCCCTGCGTATGCCTGTTTGTGTGCGTCTCCTTTTTTTGATAAACCAATTCATTTCAGTTAGAATTTCCACATTATTATACAGTATAATTTATCCAGTACTGTTGTTTTATACATCACATAGCTAACATAGTTAGCCGTCGGTTTGAAGTAAGAAGTGCTAATTCTATGTGTGATGTTTGTCCTCTACATCTCATTCCTATAAGTGTTATAATAATGATAATTTTTGGGAGGGAATTACACATAGACCATTCAAACGTGCATGATGGTTCATTGCGACACCGAAGTCTTCCTTGGGTCAAAGAAGTGATCCATCTATATTTTTTTCAAGTTATTAGGTTTATTGATCTTCGGATTTTTTATTAGTGAATTAAAAATGATCGAACATTTTCTTCCAATCTGTTCTTAAAGCATAGCATTCTCATCTCAACTCAGAAAGATTTCCTTTAATGATTCCCATCATTCCACTCTTTAAGTTCGCTTGAGAAAATGTACAAAATAAGACGACCTGGTCGTATCTGATTTATGTTCCCTTTTCTTTATTATTTTACCATTTCTTGTCTCCTTCATATTTCTTTTCTTTTATTGTTTAAACATCATCGCTTGTGGAAGTTTGTTTTCCTCTTTTTTACCGCTTACCCTTTTCTCCCTGTTGATTCACCATCCTCTTTCGTTGTAGATCTAAGGGAACACAGTTGCCTCCTGAAGCAATTGTGAAACTTTCTCGGGCATTTCTTAACGTTAAACGCCTACGGGGAGTTTTGCTGTTGGTTGCACAGTAAATACTCTGTGGAAGCTCGATTGGCTCACTGGGGGTGCTTTGGCCCCGTGCTTCTGCCCTCGGAAACATTTCTAGAGGATATTGAGAAAGTACGGACGCGGTCTCATCGGAGCACAGCATACCAAAAGAATGCAAACAACTCAAAAGAGCTGTATAGAAGTTTCCATCTCGGAAGAAGGGTATAGAAGGAAATGAAAATGTCAAATGAAAACGAGGGCGAGGTAAGCGCGTTAAGTGAAAATCGGAATCGTAGGAGAACAAAACAGCAACCTCCCAAAACGAGAAAGATGTCATTTTGTTAGACAAGCTCGGGAACTGTTTTTCCTGGAGTTCGTTTTCAACTGCCATGAATGGTGTATATAGTCGCAGAAATATGTTTTAAATGTAATAATTAATTCTTACGATGAGCATGCATTTCATGCCAGGTTTTAAACTTATCATAACTGATCAATAAATATGACAAACATTGTTCCTCAAATACATAGATTTGTCTTAAAATTTTGTGAGCACGAGATCTGGGGTATTTGGCGAAAAAATTATAATTACCTTATGCGAACTGTGAATTCAAGGAATAAACTCATGCAATGTATTTGATAAAATCACAGACTGCGGATACTAACAAATTAACCGTCGAACAATTGTTGTTGAAGATATCATAGTCTTCGTCGTTTACTTTTCTTTGCCAAGATAGTTTTATAGTACGGAAATATTTTAATACATGGAAATTTTCAAGTTCTTTTTAAAAGATCCTGTGAAAATTTAATTTATTTGAGTACGAGTTTTTTACTTTTTATTTACATTGCTCTTCTAGTAATGTATGTTCAAGAAATAATTCCCCGGTTTCGTTCGAGAAGTGTACATAATGGCGTCAAAACACTAGATTATGAAAAAGACACCGAAAAGAAATTTAGTATTACGTAGGAATTGAATGAACCATATTTTTTGTTTACATTTCATTATTCTCCGACATTAATGACTCCATGTTCATTTCTATTAATGTCGTGTTATATACATATTACAGCTTTATATCTTCATAGAAATTGAATTAATTTCCATTTTCGATCACACACCTTTTATACCCTGATTTGTGTATCATCGTGCACAACCGGTCGATAAAAAGATTTTTTTTTCCTTCAATGGATTGATAAAATTAAAACTTTTATTTACGTGTACAAATCCAAGTATGTTTTAGTTTCAATTATTTTAAATACCAAATTGTGCAACTTATTTGATGCACTGTTTTCAACATTATTTGAAGAACCGAATATGTCATATTTGTGAAATGAAAGATCAGCAGTACCTATTTCACTCTGCGGTTTATTTTATTCCAAATGGACGCTAGTAACCGTATAGCATTCCTATCAAATTTCCAATAATACGAATGGAAGTGATTATGGTCTCCATATGAATCCAGAAATTGGATAAGCAAATTACAGTAGATCATCAATTAATCATCTACCAAACTAATGTCAGGATTGTTCGGATAATAAAAAATTCGAAATATCAAAATTTACTTCATTAGGTGGCGGTTCCAGTCATATAAATTCACGGGGAAAAACTATTTGAGAGAAAAATACTATTTGACTTGCCTTTTATTCGTTGAATACTATAAGATTATTTCTCTAGTGCTGACCGTTCTGAAAGACCTGGGAGTGGTATCTTACGAATAATTTTCTTACTTTTATTTCCAAAATGACTGTTCACATAATGACTCTTCTGACTGTTAATTCCCAACTTCTACATCTTATGTTTATTCCCAACCAGGCATAAAGAATTCAACCTATCGTAAATGTCAATAGTAATTGTCAAAATTAAACCTGGTTAATGTTCCAACTGTGTTCCATGGAATATAAGTAAGGTCCTGGAATTATAAAAATGTCTAATTAAAAAATATTCTAAGACCCGCGCTCTTGGCAGTTCGGATTTGTTAGGCTTGCAACGCCACTCCTCTGCGACGGGGATAAAGCTCCTCACCTTCGTTCGATCAGCCGTAGGCAAACTTGAAACTGCTTCCATATTTGGCAGACCGATAGAAGACTAGTACTGGTGGATATACCCTCATTAAGTCGTAAAGATAGAAAATGTTTTATGATGTTTTAAAGAAATATTTTGTAATTTTGTATTGTACACGTCTTGGACTTCCATAACAAAAAATATTCTTTATGTTCTTAACTTCAATAAACTTTATTATTATCTATATTTAAATGACATCTCAAGTTTTGTTGTCTCAAACTGTCGTGCTAGAGAATATAAAATAAATTAAACGTCTCCGTAAAAAAAAATGCTTCTTACTGTTAAAGCGATATTGTTTAATCACATATTTAAATATCATTGCAAGATATCGTATGAATTTGGCGAGATACGCATTCAGGAATTACTTATTAATATTCTTATAACCTCTGAATTTTATTCAGTGGCACAAATAACTTAAGGTCATTGGCATGAATTATTGTGTTGTTTATTGTAATTTCAAATGAAATGCAGCTCTTTTATACTATTTTTAGAGGTCAATCGGAAATCATATTATAGAAAGGAATTTGATATAAAATGTATAAATAACACTAAATGTCAATTCTAATGATATATTCAATAATTTTAAACCAATAAATAAATTACGTCTGTAAGAAATGTATTGATGCAAGATACAACTCTTTGCTGTAATCGTGCAACACACAAGACAATATACTCAGAGTAACATTACAAAAAAGTTTATTTTTATTTCTCAGAAAATATAACAAAAGGAACATATCACTTTTATTTAGACTTCAAAATACAATTGAGTTGTATTCATGCACATTATCTAAGATTATCAGACAATAAAACATCGCAATTAATATTGCATTTTATTAATTATCTTACATTGTCCCAGATATCAATTTCATTATTTTCTCCACTTTCTTTCGTTACTATCGACACGCCGTAGAATTCGTTGACTTCAGTAGCACGGAGCAAACGAGACGATTCGGAAGCATTCTTTATAAAACGTTTTGCGAATCAACACGGTTGTTCTTCATATTTGTGAAGATACTGATTAGACATGAACTATGATTTTAAGAGTAAGTATAAAAAATCAGCGAAGCAATTGGTGAGATAACAATGCAAAACTAAATACAAAGTTATTGTGACTAGTATGTTCCAGCATTCCAGATTCAGAGTCATTTTGTAAAAAGTTGTTATTTTAACGAACGAACAAGAATGGGAGAGAAATGGGTATCAAAAAATCCGCAAATTTGAAACAAAAACTGATAACTAATTAATACAACATAATAATAGGATTAAATATATAACATTTAGACTAATTATGAAAAACCGACTCTCAAACTCATGAATGTTACTAAATGTAGATTTGATCTGAGCAAACACAATTATACAACCACATCAATTGTATTTAAATTTCAGAATATTTCGTTGTTGGATTTATGCTGGTCTTCGAAGATGAAACTTCCGTTATTTAGTAGGAATTACTAGGATTTCATGTTCTATGACCTGGAATAATACTCATTGCCCCCAATTCAACGTTTTTTTTAAACGTTGATTTCGGTCAGTTTAACAAAAAAATGGCACTTTTTGTCATTGACATTCAACTTGCGAGACCCACAGATCTCTCAGTTGATCTCATAGAGATTAGTATTCTCATACATGGGAACTCCCTTGTGTAGTACTTGAATGTGGATCGATATTTTCCCACTTTTGTGTTCAAAAACATACAGAAATCTCTTGAATTGCGTAGAAATCTCTTAGATTGCGGTGAACCTCACCGCCAGGTAACAGATTAATCATGTTACGTCGAATGAAAATGGGAGACGGGACCGGGATTCGAA
>NNCF01127331.1:1575482-1594520 GCA_002313205.1 Laupala kohalensis
AGACGGGCCCGAGACACGATTCGACGTAACATGATTAATCTTGAATTGCGATGAATCACGTCGCCAGGTATCGGATTAAATACATAGAGTGTATAAGTTAGCATTTACTGAGAAGAGCATGAATCAGAATTGGTGAAATGAGATTTTCTCAAACGAGAGTGATTATATAATACGTGTGGCCGTATGGTTTCATTACAAATGTCCATTCACAAGGGAGTCCCTTCATATTCCCTTCATATCAAATACTTCCTATGTAAATCAACTATTCAAAACACGTTGAATTCGATGCCTATTTCTGTGATCGATAGAGACGTCGAGTTTTTCAACAAACATTATACCTCGTCGGAGTAAAATATATTTCGTTGAGAGAAATAAAGTTCCACTGTAACTCTGCTGTCGCTACGCCGCTGGTTCGCTTCCCGGTGACATTTGCTCACAGATTTTTGAAATTGGTTTATACCATAAATCAGCTCGATATATCTGTTCGGGAGCAATAATAGCCTTCGATAACGCTCTCACATTGCTTAGGAAACTCTTAAACACACGCTGAGCAAATGGCAATTCAGCAAAGTCGCATTACGACAAATCTGGCAATGTGGCTAGCAACTGAAGGAGATAACTTGAAACACTTTCGAAGTTCAATCTGCATTGCGCTTATACATATGCTATGTATACGACACCTACGTATACTTTAATACATTAGTTCAACGTATCTATTAAATAATTTCTGTCCATGAAGTCGTAAGTTACGGAATTCTTAGTTTGTTCATTTGTAAACGAAAGTATTCAATAATATATTTTACGAGAATTTTTTTATTTTTTAAAATTTCAATTAACCTAAGCAGAAATTATTCAATATTGAATTAAAAAGATATCAATTCTACAAATATTTAAAGAAAAAGTAATTCGAGAGTTTCTAATTCTAGCCGAAAAGTAAGTGTGATATGATAATACACCAGAGCATTGTTTACTAAGCTCACCAAAATATGTTAAGTTAGAAATATGTAAAAGTGTACGTAGAGTTAGTAAAAATATTGAGTAGGAAATGGATATGACTTAAGTTGTCTAATTTATATCCGAACAATATTTTCTATAAAAATACATTCATATTGCATCTAGATTTATCATATTTTACATTTTGAGCACAATATTTAATAAAGAAAAAATTTATATGCACTCATTGGTTTAAACTAACAGTATCTTAGCAATAAAATAGCATTCGTATCTCTATGTCTTGCCGAGAATAGAAATAAGCAGGATGAAAAACAACACATCTTTATTACATTTTGATAGTTTTAGACACGGCAGAATGAACAACAAAATTAATAATAGCCGTATTACTCCATTGATAATTAATAACCGTTAAAGGAAGGGTGAAATATATTTTTATATAAGACAATGATTTTCGTATAATTAAGAAGATCTTATAATTTAATCGCATGGAATCAAGAAGTAAGAGCGATAGGTTCTACACAGGCTGATTGGTACATTGCTAAAGTAACTGATCGCTCGATGGAAAGTATGAAGTGACCTTACCTAGTTCAAGTCCACTCTTATTTGTATTTTTGTTTAGTTTCCAAATTTTAACTTAGAAGACCAAATATCTTCTACGCAAAGTATTTATCGCTCACCAAATTGTGAGTTTCTTTGTTTGTGAGTTTCTTTGTTTTTGAGCCCTTGAAAGGGCACTTTTTGGTCACTGAATAACCAATAGTAAACTCAAATACACGTCCCAGTCTATCACGTCTTGCAACCGTCTATGGATTGAATTTACTAAGGTTGACGCATAAGTCGTGCTGTTGGCAATTTCCTCCCACGCTTCACATACAACGTCCCAGAGCTCATCAGTGGTTGTGAGAGGTGGATCAGGCCAATTTTCGGCCATGACACGCTTCGTCTCCTTCCACACGTTTTCGATTGGATTGAGGTGAGAGGCTGTCTCTTATNGGGCCAGTGGAGAACTTCCACTAACTCCTGCTCTGCAATCCATTCCTGCTCCAAACGAGACGTGTGGACAGATGAATTATCATGCTGAAAAAAAGTTCTTCAGCAAGGTACAATTGCCGCACCGAAGGGACCATAATATCTCGCAAGATATGTAGATACTGATGCCCGTCAAGACGACCTTGTATCCTGTGTAGAACACCTACACCGCGAGAACTTATCCAGCCCCAACACGCCACAGATCGTGTTCTCACATACTCAGGACAATGGCGGGTTCCACGAGGTCGATATACGCGCACAGGTCCGTCATTCGCAGAAGAAAAAACACTCTCGTCTGAGAAAATCACGTTTCCCCAATTACGATTAATGTTTTCCTCGACAAATGCTAACCAATACACTCTGTTCCACGGAGGGCGCCTCCTTTGTCACTATCCTCCTTGATCGGAGTTCATTATCTCTCAGACCGTTTCTAACAGTTCTCGCGCCACAGGGAAAATTAGACAGACGTCTCAACTGTTGTGAAGAGCGGAAAGGATTCTCCTTAGCTTGGTTCCCTAAAACGGCATCGTTGGCTTCGGTAGACACTCGCCACAATCCAGTGCCAGCACGCCTTCCAACCTCCCCAGTTTCGCGATACTGCCTTACCCACTTTCAAGCAGTTCTTCGACTTACTGCATATTGCCTTCCAGCTGAAGTTAGCACTTTCCACCAACGCAATCACGTTTTTCCTAACGGAGCGCTGGTGATTAGACATGGCAGTAGAATACTTCGCAAGGATCACTTTGCTAAGCTCGTGTAAGTCAAGTTCCCCCTCCACAGAGAAACACGAGGTCGTCTGATCAGGTAAGATAAGGTATTGCAAACATTTCTACTTACAGTCGTAGATGAAAGAAATAATTTCAAAAAATAACTACACAAAGTAAATTTGCAGAATTCTGTATACATTTCTATGGATTGACGAAATTTTGTTTTGAAAGAATATTTTTATTTGTAAATTCTGAGTGTAAAATGAAATAGTTTAAATGTATTTGACCTCCCATCTGCATGGGAGACGTGGGTCAGGAGAACGGAGCCCTACCACGAATGTTACGATCAATTACTGGTTCAATCCCAGGTGATATATGAGAAAAGATTTTTGAAAGCGAATTCAATTATAAATCAGCTGACAATGTCTGTACGCGATATTTCCATGAACGTTCTCACGATGCTGAGAAAATATAAATATGATAGTGAGCAACGTCGCATAACGCATCATCGCGCCAACTTTATTAGCATCTAAGCAGATAAGCTTTCGCAGCTAAGCAGAACAAGCAGTTCATTTCCGTATCATCTGATATATTCGAACGTCTTCGTATTACTTTTATTTTTGTTCTACGTATTGAAAATATCGAAACATACAATGCTAAGAAAATCGAAATTAGGAAAAGTTTTATAAATTCTTTGTTATTTTAATGTAACCTAGCTTCCTCAAGAACTAAGTTTGTTTTATAAAATAGTCTCGAGTAACTGTGCTCTATTCACACTTTATAATGTGGCTCTTCCTATTCCCACTTTAGAAACACTTAAATTTGATATTGCTGATTTTGCAGTAGAGACAACATGTATTAGTCGCCATGTGTGCCTTTGAATGAAACCTACAAGGACTACCAACCCTATCATTTACTAATATCTAACTAATTATAATAAAAAAGGGTATTTTAATGTTCTGTCCGAAAATCAATAAGGTGTATGGTTTAGAGTGGGATCTAATATACAGTTGAAACATAATATTTCTAAACGAATATAGCGAATGACTTAGTAAATTTGTCATTGCGATCTCTCTCCATAATTATGTTTGTCTTCTCAATCGATTCATTCTAAAGTTGAGTTATTTCAGGTTATAGAATAAGAAATCCTACTGAATTAAATGACGAAAGTTTCATCTCTGGTGACCAACATAAATCTAGCAAAAAAATTTGAAATTTAAATAAAAGTAATAGGGTTTTTTTAATATTGTTTGCTCAAATCAAAACTACATTTAGTAACATTATTGAGTTTGAGAAGAGGGTTTTATAAGTTAAATGCGTCTAAATATCGTGTTTGAATTAATACCTCTTATGGATATATTTATGTATGATCAGTGCTTTCAATTTGTGAGTGTTTTGATATTTCTTGTTTGTTCGTAATTTAATATTTCTATTACACATCTCGCTATTAAGCAATAATTTCAAATAATATAAAATCTTCGGAAATCATTTGGATCTACAACAAACACATATTAATTGATGGTAATATGCTTTTATCTCTTTATGCCATGGGTACCTTTGGGGCCTACAAGGAGACAGTTTGACTTGACTTTATTCAAGAGAATTCTCAAGATATAAGCTTAAATCTAAATATTTCGTAAACGTACGGCTCGACTAGCAAATTTATGTGATTGAAGTCTTAGAATGTAATTCAGATTGTATCGTGGAACAAAAGCGATTTTTCTGCATGATTCATCATTCAGTTACACAGGCCTATAATTTTCAATATATTCCATTCCATGGCATGTCGTAGTGAGACCACATAATCACGAATTGATTGAATTTCAAGAAGAAATTAAGTTTTTTGTCTTCTTAAGTATTACTTCCTATAAATATTTTGAAATGTGTATAACTAAAAACTAAAAAATATTTCACTAATAATGATAAAATTCAACATTTATCTCCGCGTGTTTTATTAGGAATCTCTTCGTTGTTTCTGCTCTATCATTAGACCACCAGATATAAAAGTTTCTTTAATTCTACGTTCTATTTGTTAAACAAAAGTGACGTGTCATTCGCTTCTCCGTTATCTGTCCGGGATGAACACTTCTGCGATCTAAATTTCTATTTTAAAAGGCAACAAAAATTTGAACGCCATTTAAATACGTCCGCATAAGTCACATGAATATTCCAATAAAAAACCTTAATCGTATAATTTCAGATTTTTGTTCAACGCTTTCTGAAAATACGAAATTCTCTGTTGTATTGATGGTAAAAAATTAGAGGAGATTTCTAGATTTAAAATAACAAGTTCTTAAAATATGACGCTGAATCTGGAATGCTGAGACTTACTAGTTACAATAACTTCATATTTAAATTTTAATGCGTATTGTGACAACTTTCGGTCAGGTGAAAATGGCGAAGAGCCGGGAAAGTTGACACATATCTTCTCCACGTGTAGGGTACACGGAAGAAATATGTACATTTATGTCTATTGTCAACTGCCTCGCTGCTATTTTAATTTTCTGTAAATATTATGCTTAATGTCTAATTAATACATTTATCTTAACAAATACGAGGTGTGGCTATAAAATAACGGGACTGACGCTGCAGTGGAACGAGTGCGCATGCGCCATCCAACATTGACCAACAGCTGTTTAGTTTGAGACTTCCTCTTCAGAATGCAGTTAGTCTCGTTTCTGTAAACAACATCGTTGAGTCATAACCTTCATTTAAGTTAGTGTTGTTATTTTGTTTTGCCGGAAAAATGGTTAGCGTGATAATAGAGCAACGAATTGTTATTAAATTTCACTTTAAACTTGGAAAAACCGCTACCGAAACCTATAATTTACTAAAAGAAGTGTATGGCAGTGAATGTTTATCGCGGACTCGTGTTTTCGAATGGTTTAAGCGTTTTCAAGATGGTCGACAAGACGTTGAAGATGATTCGCGGCAAGGTCGTCCTTCAACATCAAAAACGGATGAGAATGTCAAAAAAGTTGCTAATTTGATTCGGTCTGACCGTCGATTAAGTATTCGTGCAGTTGCTGAATCTGTAGGCATTGATAAAGAATGCATACGGCAAATTTTACGTGACAATTTGAACATGCGAAAAGTGTGTGCAAAAATGGTACCAAAAATTCTCACGGTTGAACAACAATCAGCTCGCACAAATGTTTGTACTGACACTTTGAATGCCATTGAAAATGACTCAAATTTATTGGAAAGGATAATAACATGTGATGAATCGTGGTTTTTTACTTATGATCCGGAAACGAAGCGCCAATCCATGCATTGGAAGACCCCAACTTCACCGAGAGCCAAAAAAGCAAGAATGAGCAAGTCAAAATTTAAAGCAATGATGATTGTTTTTTTCGATATTCATGGGATTGTGTACCTTCACTGGGTTCCTGAAGGTCAAACAATTAATCAACATTACTACCTTGAGGTACTTGGTAAACTACGTGAAAGAGTAAGAAAAAAACGACCAGAAATGTGGAAGGACAAATCATGGGTTTTACACCAAGACAATGCGCCAGCTCATTCCGCGTTATCTGTTAAGCGGTTCCTGACCAAGTACAGCATCCCAGTGTTAGAACATCCACCTTACTCACCAGACCTAGCACCATGTGACTTTTATCTTTTCCCTAAGGTGAAATCTGCTTTGAAAGGTACGAGATTTGAATCCGTAGAAGCTGTTCAAGAGAAAGCGGCAAGAGTCCTAAACGAGTTGACAAAAGATGACTTCCAGCACTGTTTCCAACAATGGAAAATTCGCATGGAGCGTTGCAGGGATAGAGAAGGGGTGTATATTGAAGGTGATAATAAGTAATTATGTATAAAATGAAAATAAAATTTTTTACAATATCAGTCCCGTTATTTTATAGCCACACCTCGTATAAACATCCATTTTGGTTCGTAAAAAGTTATTATTTTTTAAAGTTGTTATTATTAAGTTCGTGTTATTATTTTTATGTGTGTATCAAATGGATTCTGTTATTGTGAAGAATAGAAGTGGTACTCTCTTGAAATTAATGTAAATGAATTATAATTAATTTCCCTGAATTTATAAAAGTGTACAGGAAGGAAAACAAGAAAGAAAGAACGAAAGAAAAAAAAGAAATAGAAAACAAAAGGTGAGAGAGAAAGAAAGAAGGAAAGAAAGAAAAATGGAAGAAAAGAGAGAAAGTATGAAAGAAAAAAAGAATGAAACCAGGAAAAATTATGAAATTGATATCTTATAGAATGAGGGATACTCAATAAATAGCAATATTCATTTTTTATTCTATACAATATTCTGGAATATTTTTCTCGTATTTGGTAGATTACGTAACTTTACCGTAATTGAAATGCGATATTTTATTGTGTGATTATCTTAGTTAATCTGTGTAAATTTCATTTGAATGTCTTAATAAAAGTGATTTGTGTTTTTATATTTATTGAAATCTAAAAAATGTGTTTTGTAATATTACTATCTGAGCATGTTGTTTTATGTTGCACGGTTGTAGCCAAAGCGTTGTATCTGGGATCAATATATTTCTAGTAGATGTATTTTTTTAATTCTTTAATTGGTTTAACATTATTAATATCACTAGAATTAACATTGTGTTATTCATTCATATTTTACACAATTGTTTTCTATAATTCTGCAATTCTGATTGACATATAAGAATTATATAAAAGAATGGCAAATTATGTGAAATTACGATAGACAATACACGTCACTTCATGCCAATGAGCTTTAAGTTCATTACGCCACTGTATAAAGTTCAGAAATTATAGGAATATTTATAATTAATTCGTGATTCGAATTTTACAAAATCCATACGATATCTTGCGATAATATCCAAATTCTATGATGAAGACTATTTTTTTTACAGTAAGACGCAAACTTTTTTACAGAAACTCTAATATCTTTTATATTATCTAGGAATGCGTTGTGAGACAACAAATCTTAAAATGTCATTTAAATATAGAGAATGATAAAGTTTATTGAAGTTAAGAATATACAAAATATTTTTTGGTTTGGAAGTCCAAAATGTGTATAATAAAAATTTACAAAATATTTATTTAATAGCGTCGTAATAAAACATTTTCCCTCGTTACGATTTAATAGGGGTATGTTCGCCAGTACTAGTCTTCTATTGGTCCACCAAATATGGAAGCAGTTTCAAGTTTGCCTACGACTGGTCGAACGAAAGTGAGTTTTGCCCCCGTCGCAGAGGAGTGGCGTGGCAAACCTAACGGCTCCAAATCTCCAAGTGCGCGGGACTTAGAATATTTTCCTGAGCCTTTTTACATTTCCAGGAGTATACATCATTATAATAAAGCACTCTATAAATATTTATTATAAGAAATATAAATTAGACAAGTTTGTAATTGGATAAAATGTATATGTAATCATTCATGTATAGAAAGTGTTAGAATTGATGCAAAATTATAAAAACTATTAAGTTCTTTTAAATTCTCTTCCCCCTCTCTGAACGTAATGAGCTTTCATTAACAACTTTATAAAGTACTGTTTTGTAATATGAAAAGAGAAATTTCAACAAAAAAAAACCTTCCCCCTTCTACTAGTTGTTTAATGCGAACCCAGAGTTGAACGTTCGGATAATCCACGCTCTACTGTACTGAAATCTTTCATCGAGACAGCGTTGGATCTCTCCACCTTCCATGTTCTCTTGCCTCGTCGACAATGAAATCCTGTGAAAGGGAAACATTCAGTCGCTACAGACAGGTGTGCGTGCCGCCAGACGACGACTGTTGCGGCAACGGAGGCGTTGGCAGCGAGGGCCCTCTCTGGCCTGAAGCACCAGCGAGCGGAGCGCTATCATTTATTCAGACATGGGACGATCCGTTCCGTCGTCCCGGCATGAGCTTTGCGTCCTCTAATTATGCGCCACGCGATGGGTTGGGTCGAGAAGAGGACGGGATGGGGACGGGCGCGGACAGAGACCGCCTGGGAATCTGCGAACTTTGACCGGTGGGAGGAGAGGGAGTACTGCGGGAAAGGATGGGTCAGCGGAGGGAGCGCAGTATGAGCGCAGATGGCCACGGTCCAGATGTGGCGGCATTAATATGTAATGGATCGGGAATGTGGAATTGCATCCACGCCGCCTGTTTCAGGTGGAGGCTCCACGTGAGTGGCCTGCTTCGGAGATGCGTTTTTAATGTAAGAGCTCGCGTTAATTATGGCGTCAGTTCTGAGTAAAAATGAAAGATCAGTGGAGATCCCCATCTATATTATAGCACAGGTTACAAACAAGTTAGGTTTCATATTCGCGCAGAAAATGTGAAAGTTTTCTTGTCTTGTTTCTAATTTAACAATATCCCTTAATCTTATTACGATTTGTATGTTAATGATCATTTTCTTATGTTAAATGTACTTAGTTGAACGATTAAAACCACAGTTTATTTCCATTTTACACGTATTAATAAACGAAATTTTCTTATTACATTTAGAAGGTGTAATTGAATATTTTAGAGCACTTTAAAATTTTAGATCTTGTACTTGTACTATCGTACATACTGCTACATTACCATACCATTTCCATAACATATTTTCTTAAATCATGGTGGCATGAATTATTATGAATTGATGATATATATTATCATGAGGACGGAATACAATACTATTTGGGTTTCTCAAATAATTCTGTTACTCCTTGATAATAATAAATAAGTATATATGGAATAGGTGATTCATTATTGACGTATTTAAAGATTAAATTGAGTTGCCTCGCCAATCATTTGTTTATTCATAGAGTCGACCATCAAACATAATGCCACAGCCAATGGGTACAATACATCGTTTATGGATAAACTGATTAACAGGAAAATTCAAAAACTTCACATTCAATCCCACACATCACTTACACCTATTTTTCATGAACGTCAGTCATTCATAAGCATTCCTTATCTCGGCAACATTTCACAACAAATAGCAAAGATTATTCACAAAAACACAAATCTCACCGTTACCTTTTATACAAATAATTCACTCAGGAATCAAGTGTGTAATATCAAAGATCCCACCCCTACTTCTGAGAACAGCGGTGTTTACATGCTACAATGTGGAGACTGTAACGCGTTATATTTCGGTCACACTGGGAGAAAATTCAGCACACGTATAAAAGAACACATAAATGCATGGACACACAACAAAAATACTTCACACTTCGCCTCACATTTAATAGAAACAGGACACTCATGTGACCCCCAAAACAACATATCAATACTTGAAATGCAACATAAATTTTATCATTGATCCAAATTAGAACAATTACATATTCAGAAACAGATCAATAGTAACAATTTCATTCTTAACGAACAAACAAATTTTCAAATTTCGCCATTGCTCCGTCTTGCACTTCACCACTGTTTATTTTATTTTATTAGTCACCCATGCAGTGGCTAAAGAACCAATATCGGGGTTACCACTGTTCCTAGAATTCTTCCTCCGTCACCCCTCAACCCCGCCCCACACCCTACAGAGGTCGTCTGCCTTCTTAAGAGACTTTTAGTCAACCGCCGGGCGCATTTGCCACTTTTCCTTGTTCAGAGGAAGGTTAGTACGGTCAATTTTCTCGCCTTGTGTCCCTTTAATGTTATTGTGTTTATTTTCTGTTTATTTCTGTGTAATTTATTTGTATATATTAATTTTCATTTTAGAATACTGAAGACTACCGCTATGCAGTCGAAAGCCGACTCCATGAATAAACAAATGGTTGGCAAGACAACTCAACTTAATTTAATCAATAAATAAGTATTTTTTCTTTGAAATGAAATTTGTCGTGAATAATAATAATAATAATCCCCATACTATCCTACTCCTTTGGGGTAGTAAAATAGTTAACTACAGATCTGGAAAATGTAGAGAGGAAAATCAGAACCACGATGACAAGCAACAACAAACACCATCCTAAACCAGCATTAGAACGAATGTTCATCCCAAGTAACCAGGGCGGAAGAGGCATCATACCAATCAAAGACCTCCATGAAAGACAATACATCCTCAATAAGTTTTTCCTGAACAAAACGTATATCTCATCAAAAACTATACACCCTGTCACCTGAATGAGTCTCTACCCCAACCAATACAAAAAAATAGAATGACAACCTGGCAAGATAAACCAATACACGGGAACTACCCCAACCAAGTGACCAACAGCAAAATAAATAAAATAGAATCAGTTGAGTGGTTAATGAACAGAAAATTATTCCCAGAAACAGAAGGCTTCATAGTATCAATGCAAGACGGAGTCACACCAACCAGAAATTACAGGAAAATAATCCTGAAAGAAACCGGAATTACATATTCGAGCATATCATTGGTGTTTGCACACAGTTGGCCCAAAATTATTACAAAACTAGACACGACAACATGGGAAAAATAATTCACCTGGAAATTGCAAAATCACTGAACTGCATTAAGAATCCCTTACCACCAGACCATCAGTATAAACCGCAAGTCGATTTGAAGTCAAATATTTTGTACTTGGACAGAAGCATTCTCACTGTCCTAACAACAATTCACAACAGACCTAATATCATCCTTTGGAAAAGAAAAGAATCAAAAGTGTATCTCATCGATTTTGCTGTCGTAAATTACAACAATCTAGAAAAAAACAAAGAACGGCAAAATACCAACAACTAGTATTTGAAGTAAAAAAAAAACTCTGGCATGTTCAAGAAGTGATCATAGTGCCTATCATGTTATCTACCCTAGGACTAGTACCCCAATCCCTAGTCGATTCCATTAAAAAACTCGAAATCAACACCAGTATAATAAGTAGATTGCAACACAGCGTTCTTCTGTCCTCAGCCCACATCACCAGAGAGTTCTTGGACATGAAATAAATTCTTCCTCCCAGCAGAACCTGATTTAATAATCAACTGCTGAGAGACAAACCAATACAAGTTGAGAGAACTAAATGAACTAGATGATAATAATAATAATAATAATAATAATGAACTTAATTGTCAAAAAAAAACCTTCCAAACTGCGTAAGATCATGTGGAGGGTAATACACTAATTTACTCTCTGGAAACGAGCGAAGATCCATCCCATTATTTCGTTCAAGGGTCCAATAGTAGTGGCGGATTTAATATTTATAAAAGATGTGTTTTAACTAATACGTGCTATTATTCATTTATTATTTTCAAAATAAATCGTTAATATTGAATGCAATAAAAATTCGAGATTAATAATAACAAAAGTATTAACGACATTCCTTCCTATGTATAAAACTGCCTCTACCCGAAGGAAAACCGAAAAAAAAACCGGAGTCCTTTAATCCTTTTCATCGTCCTCATTATACGTTAACTTAAATAGCGCTGATGAAGTTCTTCTTGACTCTGGGTGAACATTTTTAGTTTCTCTTCCGATTTCCTTCTCACAGCTTTCCGCTCTTCGCAAATGGCCTCATCCCGTTGCAAAGCGGTCGTTGTTGCTGGAGGGAGCAAAACACGTTCCAACTAAATGAGTCGCATTTTTGTTGCACAGTGCTTTAATATGACATGGAAATTACGAGGAAAAGTCTTGCATGAAAGATGTCGTCGGTAATGAATGCGCTGCTTTATTTCGTTGCGAGACTCCCGTCTCTGGCTCCATTTCTCTCTTCCATCTCCAATCTTTGTGCATTAGCATTTGCCATCGCACATTCTTTCGTGGACACCAGCCACATGCGACACTGGAAATTTTGTTATTTCTATCGATTCTTCATCTAAGATTTTTTGTAATTTATCCTGTCTCTGTAGAAAGAAGTGTCATCATGTCAGACTTGCATTGTCTATTAAATGTTCAATGTCAGAAGATTCGGAAGTTTCGCTGTGTGTGATAAAATCATAATTGTGAAAAACAGAGAATAAATGTGTTATTATCAAAATGTAACGGTAAATGGATTATTAAAAAAGATGTAAAATTATTATGTTAGTAGAAAATGTTTGTTATTCAATTTGTGTTCGTGTTGCTACTCGGAGAGAAAGAGAACAGCCTTCGAAATAAGGAGGCTTGAAGGGTGGTCTTTTGTGACTCTGTATCGAACACGAAAGGCGAGACGTCCCTGAAGTTAACCAGAATACGATGTTGTTGGTCCAAGCCGTGTGAGAAAGAGGGTGAGAGCGAGAAGCAAGAGGAGAAATTCGGTTCGCCACAGTTGGAGAGCGGGTCGCGCGTGGCAAGAATGAGACTTGGAAGACGCGGGCGTAGTGGACTAGATACACCCCGTCACTCGCAGGGCGTACCACTACTGCGTTGCTCTCGAGGAATGAGTGGTGATTCCACTGCCCTTCGTACTCACCGCACAAGCCATCGTTGCTTCTCTCGCCTATCCACCAGTCCTATTTATAAGTTAATGGAAGCTGTACCGCAAGTTTTTAACACGCTCATGCTCTGTGTTACCCTCTTACTCGCACATGGCGCTCAGCTCCCGCCGCTACCACCGTCGGCTAGTACGGCGGCTAATGCTCCCAGCAGCAGGCGCCAGCCTCGCTCTGCCCACGACGCCATTTTCTACATTACCTCCGGATGAGGGCTACACTTTGCTCTTACCCCTCCTCCTACTTTATTATTTACTCCCTCCTCTGGCGTGTCTCCCCTGTTTTCATCCCATTTTATTCGACGTTCCTTTCAGTAAAATATTCGCTTCGTCCATTCCTTTATCCTCACGTCTACCTTTCTAAGTTCTCGAAAGATCGGGTACCACACTAATTTTATTTTTGTTTCTCTGAGCTTCCATTTACATTCGATTCCTCACAAAACGTTCGATGTTCTATATCATGTAAGGTTAAGACAAGTTACACCATTCATATAGTTATTTCCGTCACCTAATGCTTCTGATCACTGTGCTCGTTTTCTTCCCTTGGATGCAATTGTGAGTTCTCTACCGATTGAAATTGTATCGTACTCTATTCCTTTTCCCAGGAAATCTAAAAGGTTAGCCAGCGCTACACAAAAAAATGCGCTCTATCACTAACAACCGTCTCCTTCACTGAAAATGCCAAGAATGAATTCAACTGCTCTCGTACAGTTCTCACCTTCACGAAGTGTCTGTGGTATTTAGTCATCACCCTTCTGCGTTCTGGTCATTCCATTTTATATCTAAACTTCATTATTATGATTGCAACTACACAATTTCAATTAAGTGATTTGTGATCTTGATATCAAATCCATTATATTCCAATATTGTCGTCTTTTGAAGTTATGTCAAATAAAACTCCTTATTTTACGTCACCAGCATTGTGCCAATTTGTTTTGGCTCATTCTAGCCAACAATAAACGTACTTATACCATACAATCAACATATTGATATAGAATTATGCTGTATGCAATTTCTCTTTCCTTTTTACCACATCACTAGAACATCTTATCTTTTTTTTATCCCTATCAAAAGTCCCTATGAAACTCATTCAGGAGTAGAATGTCGTGAGATAGGAAGTCGAAATTTCAAATGAAAGGTATCTACTTTCTAGGCTATTCGTAACATTTTCCCCCCTTCATTTACTCCTTTTTACTTTGCGATTACACGCGAATGTATACGAAAAAAGACTGTTAACCTTAAATAACGTTGTTTTTTATGCTAAATATGCTAAATAATATGCTTTAATGCTAAATATTGACTGAACAGCTTCGTTAGAACCAATTTTCAACGTTTGGTGATAATGGTGCCGTAAGTGACCGTATGGACGTGTGTGAACACTTGTATTTCTTGTAGAACGGAGCTCAGTACTCGAGAGCAAGTTCTCATATATGAGTGTTGGCTGGAGATTAAATATTTTCTGGGAACTCTTTACAACTTTTTCACTCCACTACGTCATTTACATTTTCGTAATTACGAAAAACGAGGAATCATTGGTTTTGTGTGATATGTAATATATTGCACCACGTATGAGATATATTAGGAAATACAATGACTAAATGTTTCCGTTCTTGCTGAAAAATCCTGAATGTGAGGATATTGCTCTCGGAACATCATTTACGCCGTGGTAGATAAACTACCTCATGCACCAGGGGGTCTCATTACGCTCTGGACATGGATCGTATTCTGACTATCGTAAAGAAAACTATTCAGGCAGATGCGTCCATCTGCATTGTGACGTCAAACTGGCGTGATTCTTCTTGAGAACGGTAGTCATTAATCTTCGCCGTCAACTTTCGAAATCTTAATTGCCCCTGTCAGCAAAAAAATGATACTGAGACATCAGATTTCCATCTTTTTTATAATCTTAAACAAAATTGTTGCCTAATATAATAAAACATTATATAAATTTAACATCAAGTTTTTTACCTCCTATGTCTTTCCTTTTTTGTCTTAATTCTAGCTTTAAAACGTCGTTACTCCCCTTCAAGGTATCAATATCGCTTACACTCTTTACGACGAGTTCATTTCCAAGCGCACGACGTTTAATTATTAAATATGTAAATGTATGGAAGAATTATTCGCTACTAGTTATCAATGGTAGACGTAAATTGCAAGATATTCCTTTGCAATATTTTCAAAAAAAATAGTTGTTTAATAATTTCTATGTATCACTTTAATAGTCTTTGTTCTAAATAACTATTGAAAGGTTAACTCTTGTGGAAATATTGACTTCAAATCTGCTATAATTCTTCCTGCATGTTACAGAGGTAAATATTGATTTATATACTGTTATAACTATTATTTTAAGAGGTAGGTAGAGTTATGTGAAGATCCTACGCAAACAAGGAAAATTTCGTTGTTGAAATGAATAATAATATATTTCAACAATGTATTATTCAATTATCGATAACGTCATATGAAATATATAAACAAGCATAAATTAGAACTAGGGTAATTTTATGGGTCTTATCGATAATATTCTGTGATTTTGCTCATCGAATTTCACCAATACCTATATGAGTTTTTAGAAACGACATTGTCTAGGGTGCAAATGTTGTGTGATAGGTATTATTTTAAAGTTGTAGGCCAGATATTTTTTGATAATATATAATAATGATTAAATTTGACATAACTCTTTAATGTGTATTAAAATTCACGTAGTTATTTATTAAAACATAAAATATATATTAGAGCTATTTTAATAGTTACGATTTATAAATAATACTTTTCCGAATAATTTTGAAATTGATATTATTACGTAACTGAAAAAACTCTTTGTATTCTATCAAATACCAATTTGTTGATATTATAATACGTAGCTATCTTTTATCTTAGGAGTGTTCTGCAATGTTAAATCCGATTCTGCCTTAGGGACCTTGATTGGAATTCATGGGATAGACGTTTGTTTGCTTGAGAAGAGTAAATTAGTTTTTATTACATTTTATGTTAAAATGTGTCCCTACCCCCCCACTCAAATTCATCTTCAAAAAATGTGACAACTCCATCGTACTGCATTCTGTACCCATCGCATCCCCGAGGATCTGGTGCACTGACGAAATTGTGACTTTCGCTTCGTACCCTCGTCGGGGATGGGGCGAAGAAGACAGAAGAACTGCAGAAAAGATTGATTGAGCCTCACGTGGCTTCTGATGTGACACTGCGTTATGAACCCTCATTCCCCATCATTTCATTTTCCTCCAAATTTTCGGCTGCATGATGCAGAAGTTATTTTCCACGTATACACTTATGCTTTTCTAAAAATGCGAAATACCTTGCATTAAGAATGGTTGTATCCAAAGATCGTACTTTGCATAGAAAATTCCCTTTTTCCTGCATTGTCTCATTTAATAGAATAGCTGACTGTGAATAACCGAATGTTTGTTGTTATATTTTATTGGTATGTTATGTGTATAGGAATAGAGAGAGAGTGCATTGAGTCACCTTAAGACCTGGGATAGCTTTGCTTTCAGGCTATTTACAATTCATATTTTTCGACTACGTATCTTTTTTAGGAGGAGGGACGGACGGACGAACGTATGAATTTATAACACCCTCTAGGTCTCAAGAAAAATCATACGTACTAATAATGAGACTTTTCATTAAATGAAAAAAAATGTTGATTTTAAATAAACATTTTATCATTGATAAATCAGAATGAGTGGTAATTTTACTCTTACTAATATCCGTATTTAATGGGTTATGTTTCTGTAAAATATTTCATGCTTTGTAAATTTGATAACCCCAAAAAATTATTCAAGAATTTCCCTTAAGATCACCTTTTCTCTGTTTAGTTGTTCACTTTGAATGGGATTCCACTCACAAATGCTGTTGATGTTACCTAATATATGAATTTATGGAGGTAAAATTTTAAAAGCAGAAAATTCAATGGAAGATTTATGAATTTATCGTTCTTTATGGCCTTCCTTTCTTTCTTGCAGTGTTCCAAGTGAACAATAAATATCGGTCGAATGTATCTAAAAATATAAAATTTAATATACGATCTGTTTATCACTTCTTGATATTCAAGAATTTAAATAACTCTTAGTAATATCGAAAAATTCATTTTGTACATTTGACTTGTAGTATTCCCATATTTTTTAAAGACATTTGGTGTAGGCCATTTCGATTTCATTAATTTTCACGATTATGATCCAAAGTATTGCATGCTCGAGATAATAGGAATTTTCTTCTTCACTTTCACTCGTACCCTCTTCCTTTCTTTTTCCGCCAATGAATATGAGTGAAGGACGTGAACAAGATTAAAGGAAATGGGTCAGAGAAGTGAAGAAGAGATTGGCGCTGAGGAAGCGTTGGCGTGTCGGGGAGAAGAAAAGGACGTCCGTCTGGCGATGCCCACTCGCGACGCGCCATCACCCCCCGCGCTCCACCTCTACCTCACTGCTCGATCCGCATCGTCGGAGGACGAGGTCGAACGGGCCGAACGCGTGCGCGCGGACGCCGTCAACCGCTGGGTGGCGTTGTTGGAGCCGGGGGCAGTTATCTGGGTCAGCGGCGCGGGGGCTTCCCTGGTGCGCGTCCTTCGTCTTCCTCTTCTCTTCTCCAGCGACCCGTCTTCATTCGGGACGTTCGCTCCCGCTCCTTGAAAACGCCACCCAACCCCCTACATCCCTGCTAGGGAGAGACATCATCTAAAAGCCATTACAACCTCGTCTTGGGAGTTGAGCACGCGCGTTCTTATTCAGGATTTTGAAGGCCAAACGCGCTGAATCTCTGCTTCGGTAAATGCGGGCGTCGACACCTCCCATTCGCTGAGGCGTCCATAACTCCGATTCACGCTGTCGTCATTGTAATGGTCTTCTGTCTTGTTGATCAGATAGGCTTCACCTTAAATCAACAATTTTGTTAATGAACTGTTGTTTTATTCTGAGGATAATGAAAATGGGTACGAAAGCATTTATATCATCCGAGTCTTGAGTCCATAAATTGTCCGAATAATTTTCCCTGCTTGAAGAAAGTTAAGTATGTATGTCTATTATATTCCTATCAATCTCTTCTTCAGATAAGAAGCAAAATGATTTCGAACCAGAAACTTGAGGGACTATTTTTGCCATTCCGTATTTATTTGTGACTTATTAGAATGAATTTTGAGGAAAAAATATTATTAATCATTGCAACAATTATAAATATAATACTTATATTTTTTTAAAGTCGTAACCCTTTGACTAGTTTAAAGGCGCAATTTATCTCCCCGCTTTTAACGATACTCGTCGTCATAACAAGCGAATTATCGACGAATTTTTCTCAGCGAAACCCAATGCCGTATTGTTGAGCAATGCCCTATACAGGTCTCTTTATGGTTTACCGCTTGCGCTCCACGTGTGCTCCCCAGCGCATGCCCACGTAGCGCCGCGAGGGCGACTTCTCAAGGGTCTGCGCTTTCACCCTCCGCGCACCCTTTTCTTCCGCCACATAGCAGCTTCATTGTGCGACGAGGCAGGAAGGGCTGCTCGCTCCTTTGTCTCCATTAATTGTGTCGCATTCTTTTGCTGCGACTCCATCCTCCCCAACGAAAACTCTTACGCGAGAGTGTTTTACTCACCTAGCTTGTTCCTTACTTTATAGGTTCCACTTGTTGACTGTTAATTGAAGTGCTTGCTTTTGATTTCTTAGAAAAGAAAGACAAACACCGACAAAGAGGTAATTTGTTTTCTTCTTGTTTTACGTTTGTTTCCTCCCTGTGTTTACTAATTGTTAGATTTATAAATAGTCATCAGCTAAGTTTATTGTTAATGATACGTAGGTTAAGGAGTGATTGCAAGGTTGCCTACGCTGAGATAGTATTTTCTCCTTTCTCTCTTCCTGTGCCACCTCTTCTCAATTTTTCATGTAAATCGCAATCAAGAAATAAGTAAGTGAACATAAATAACAAGCATGTGACATTTTTATGGTTCACCATGAAATGTTACTTAGTTCTTCCGTGGCCGGTGTCAGTGGTATCTTGGCATCGGGGTGGTTGCCGCGTGAGTTGACCTGAGTATAGGAGTCGA
>NNCF01127331.1:1594695-1704481 GCA_002313205.1 Laupala kohalensis
TTTTCATTTATTGCAACTGACTTCAGTCTCCTTGTCTTTGTAGCATGTGCAATACAAGGAACTATATACATTTCAAACTATCTTCGAGATTCGTTCCTGGACGCTACACATCATATCCGCACTGGGCGTTGAATATATCAATGAATATATCTATGGTATTATATAGAATATGTAAACATGTTGTTCATAGCTCCAAATTTTCCACATTATTATAATTTTTCTCATTTATAAGACACGGCCATACTCTGATTTACATATTTTTTCAGATATTTATAATATTTATAATTCGGGAATCGTTCTATATAATTCTTTGCCCAAGAATATAAAAGACATTATGAAATTGAATATCTTCAAATCCGCGGTTAAAAACTACCTCCTGCACCAGTGCTTCTACAATGTAAAAGAATTTATTGATTTTAATAAAAGTTAAATTCGTCTTGTACTTTATCACGCCATTGCTGTAGCACTTCTTAAATAACTTATAACAATTTCAAAAACTATTTTCTTGCATGGTTGTGTTGCCGTATGGCTCATATTAATTTAGTTTTAAGTGTACTCAACTTTGGCACGGTTGTGTACATTAATTCTGTAGCCCCATCCTGGCCCGGGTTTTTCTCCGTTTTTCCTTCGGGTAGAGGCGGATTTATCATACAGGTTCTCTAGGCTCTGTCTAGGGGTGTGTTTATTGTAACAATAAATCGTGAATTTAGTGGGATTTTTTTTCAACTCTTATGATTTTTAAACACTATACTCAGTATAATCTATAGTTCGAGAATAACTTGTACATGTACATTTACAAACATATTTGCGTTAAATTACAAAAAAATTGACATTATATATGTATTATAACTCGCAGCTAACTTTTTATCTTATCTAGGAACTTTTGCTGAAATATTTGAATCTGCCTCTGCCTTAGGGCCCTTGATCGGAATTGATGGGATGGTCCCTTGCTTGCTTCCGGAGAGTAAATTAGTTTATTGTCCTCCACGTGGTCATACGCAGTCTGTACTGTTTTTTGACAATANTACTTCTTAGATAAGTATGAATCATACCCTTGCACTATTAATCATAAAAATTTAATAAGGACTGTGATGTCTTGTTGTTTTTTTTCGTCAGACTCTGTATTAAATTGTTCAGGACACAAAATAAAAAAACGTTTTTTACACCTAACCACCCAATCATTCCAGGACTAGCCATCTTTATTATGACCTACTTCATTTATAAAATATTTTCCTTCGCATTAATTTCTATTATAGTTAAAGCAACCTTTGCCCTAACGGGGAAGTTCACCTCCCAATTATAAATATTACAGTTTTCGAACGCTCTTATTACTAAAAAACAAAAAGGACAATGTTCATCTAAAATGCGAGAATATTTCTATGAAGTATTTATTTTCGTGTGAGTGTGTTGCTGTACGTATTTAGAATATTTTAATCTCTTGAAGTAATTGTTTATTTAAATCTTAAAATGCCCATGTGAATAAACCGGATTGTGAAAATAGTTTATAAATATTGTATTAGTTTATTCCTTAATTATATCATTATGTAAGACTGAGTAATACTATGTATTCGAATTTATTAGAGGTAGTACATTTGTTGTGTATCATTTTGCCTTTCTTTTATTATGCCCCATTCATTTCTACACTGTCATCTTTTGATTTCTTTCTTGCTCGTCTTCGCCATTCTCCGCTCCTATCGCGATCTTCTCCTCCAGTGAATATGGTTCACCACGCAGTCCCAACGACGGATGTTAAGTTCACCCTTTAGCTTCTCGCAAGAAAATTTTTTACAACCAAGTTCGTTTCGGCACTTCTCCAACAGTGGAATCTCTCCGATCGAAAGTTGCCTTTTCGACGGCGGAGACTTCGTCTCTCTCTTCGCTGCGGCTTCCGCTCCTACCTCCGCGGCACATCCTGACGTCCGTTCTCATTCACTTCCTCTGCTTTCCACGTCTCCCGTTGATCTTTCTTAAAAATACTTTTCGTGTTTCTAACAATGATGTATCTATGTATTTTCGTTTCTGCCAACGAAGGACCACGACGATGAGTATTAGTAAAGCTCATTTCTGTACGAGTTTACTTACTAGACACAACGTGCCTTTTTGGGGGCGTCTGCTGTATTCGGTATTACAACTGCGGTTGTTTTTAAACTACTATTTAAACTGAGATATGGATATGAAAAGCTACAAATTTTATCTTGCCCTACCCGGGTATCGAACCAGGGATGACTTAGTAACGAGCAGTCACGTTGACACCGTGGCCACGGCGGAGTTCAATGAGAATTTGTTTTTCATTGTCGCCACAGGGAGGTGGGTGCATCTAGCAGTGAATGTGTATTTTATTATGTCTCGTATAGCGCATATTTTGTCAGCAAACTCTTCTAAAATTTCATATCTTTTCTCCATCGATTAATGTCTGGTTTGTACATAGACCGCACGCGATCACGATCATCGTCTGCCTTCCTGCAGGTGCATTTTTCGTCGTCTCCTCTATCAATCTTCTTCTTAAAAAAAAACGACGAATCCCCATAACTGGTAAATAATTTAAATTCTCTACTTAGAGTAAACCTTGCTTTGTTCTTATTCGCACGAGTAACGTTATTGATCATTGCATGCATATTTCCTTCTATGCTTGTATTTTCCCAACGTTTAATTAAAGAGGGAAAATTCTGCTGGTTGATCCGACTGCCACAAAGGTACCTTTTACGCGACTGAGCTGTTTAATGTTTCGTAATTCAAGAGTGAAAGCATCAGCGAATGGATCTCAAATTAAATTATATATAATCAATGACTATTATATCTAATCATCAATTTGCTTATGCATGTCGCGATAACGGAAGGCACATATGGAACATCCAATCATGGAGCTTTGCATTACAGCATATTCTAATTTCCTCAAAAACATGTTCCATGTATCTTCATGTCAGGATTAATATCCTCTCCGGGCAAATTGAGCAAATGCATTAGTATCTCGGTCCTGTATTGAATTTCATCAATCAAACCTTCCTCCCCCACTCTCGAATTCTCCACCTCATACTCCTTCACATGTTTTTGTCATTTCGACGAATTTTCATTACAGTAAAAGTGTTATCCAACATGGTGGAATAAAGGGACCAAAAAATAAAGTAACGAATGCAATAAAATATTTTCAAAACAATCTGATAATTAAAATATGAATGATTGAACAAATGCTTCTCTTACTGATGTATTTTATGTGTATATTCATTCGCCTCCCTCTCCACTGAATAAAAAAAAACTTTCTGTTCTGTAAGGCTATTCGACGTTGATCGAGGAAGAGGAGGTGTAACACTCACATACGGAGGGAATTATTTAATAACAAATTCACCTTTTTTCAGGAACTATTGCATTAAAACAATGAATAGGTAGATGACGAATTGTGTCCGCGAAAAAAATAACACATTGGTTGTTTTTTGTTTGGTTTGGTTGCAAGACGAACTTTTCCCCGTGCATTCTTATCAACAGAGGGCAATCTCCGCGGACGCTCAGAAAAGCTTGTCGGTTCTTTTCGGGTAGATTTTGAACGACACATTTTGAAAAATAGCTTTGGATCTTCCCTGTACTTTCTCATTTTTTTGTGGAAGAAACTTTAAAGCATGAATGATCATACATCATGGTTTAATACATTGAAATGTTGAAGTATTAACACTAATTAATCTTATTATTGGACGGCCTCCAGTCTCATGTTGGTTCAATCAGTTATATCCTTTTAGAATACACAGAATGTACGTAAATACATGAAACTACACGACAAATTCTTAGTATTTGAATTTGTTTAATTTTGGAAATATCAAGCGTAATTTCGAAAGAATCTGAATTCATCACTGGCGTACTTAAACATTTTAACTCTTTTATTTTTCAACTATGGATATAAGAAATTAACTTTAAACTCTTTCTTTTTCAATAATTTTTGTTAAGTCGAATAGCTACCGAGAGATTCATTCATTAGTTACATGCCTTCTGGAGCCTTAAGCTTTGAATGCATCTAATGTTTCAGTAAACGACATCCGATTATCATTACGGAAGTTATGTTTCGTTTTGAATGACTCATATGCCACATAATGAATCATTTTGTTCTTACATTCCTTGTTTATTATTCACTTGTTATTGAAAGCTTACTCGTCTATAGATTGTGAAAGAAATATTTTAAAATGCTTGATAGTAACAGATCATATTCTCTCTCTTTCAAAAAAATAACATTCACCGGAAAACCTTCTTCTTTTTTTAGGTGTAAAAACTTTCATTATTTTACGTGGATATTTTATACTATCGATGAATCTCTATTAAACTGCTGCTGTTAATATCACCGATCTGTATCGATAGACGACGACTGAAGAACTTAAATGAACAGTAACGACCACGAAGTAGTGGTCAATCCCTCTTAAGTGTAGTATCGTAATATTCTTTGGGATGCGTCTGAAGGTGACGACAACGTTTACAAAATCCCTTTTTCTTGTATAAATTGAATACGATTTCAAACTACGCATATATATATACTAGTTAATAGTGCAAGGAGTTGCGTTTGTCTCTGTTTGACCACGGACATGCCGAATGGGAAAATGTCCTTTACAATCTCACAGCTATCCTCTCATCCTCCTCCCTCCCCCTCACTTCTTCTCCCTTTCATCTCATTTCCTCCTATCGTCTCCTTCACTTGACTCATCCCCGCGCGTTCTCTCCTTCCACACACCGCCCACTTGACGAGCGTCCCCTTGATGCATGGTAGAGCGCCGCTGTTAAGCATGGGCTTTACTCCTGTATTAATGAACATTCTCTCGAGGTAACTGCCTGCCATCCCCACCTCCCACGCGTTGAATTACGGCACTTCGCTCGAGTTCCGAGGCCTCCCGAGATCCCGGTCCGCGGTTCGCATCCCGTCCGCAGGAGAAGGGGGAGTGGAAGGATCTGCGAGTGTTTTCTGGGTGTGCGGCGTTGGTCGACTGCAGGGAGCGAGGAAGAACCCTCGCAACTCGTCGCCCCGAAAACGGACTCAACCGCCCCGCCCCCGCTTTACCACTGCGGTCGCCACAGACGGGAGCTGATTTCTGTGTAAACAGAGTTGGAGCTCTATGAAAGCGCACTTCTCCAACTGCGGAGAATAATGGGATTCCTATTAACAGAACACATCGGTTATTACGTTGTTCTTCTCTTTTGTGTGTGTGTTGTGAATTTCATCTATTCAGTCGTACCTATTTATTATAAAAATTATTTCTGTAAAATCTATTTTAATTAATTATCTACCTTCATTCTGGAGTTTAAAATGTTTTTATTTTGTTATTACATCCCCTTTTCATGTCGTGTTGTTATAAATTCATACAAATGTATCAATGCGTATTGCGAAACTGTGTTTGCTACCTGATCACGACTAAACCACTGAACAGATTGAGGTGAAATATATCAAGGAAAAAGTGTAGATGTTCAGGATGAACATAGACAAACTTTTATTTTAAAAATGTGTGAAAAGAAAGATTGAAAATGATTTTGACCATAAATATCCATAAAATCGGGAAAAATCAGTCATATTCGCTTACGCTGCCTAAACGGTTAGAAATAGGTGGCAGCTATGGGTAGCAATCTTGTTCGCCTCAAAGAGTTCTACAAAAAAGTCCGCGACAGCATATTTCTATCTACTAAGGTTAACCTAAGTTATCGAAAAAACAATTAAAAATAGAAGTGTTAAAATACTTCTTTTTAAGAGATAAAAATCAATCTTATCAAATTTAATTATTTTTTGTGTGTTTAACAAAGATATAAAACGACTTTAAATTTTAAAAAATTTCGACGAATAGTTTAGATTTTACGAGCGTTTTAATGAAATGATGCAACCGCATTGTTGTCGTTGTATTTTGTCTTGGAAACGAAAATTCGACCGCTGAGCGGCTCCCGGCGAGTGCCCACTCCGTTCCACATGAGATGCTGAGATGAAAACACACACTTCCAATTTTTATGTCAGAGTTGTGCTACCATTCGGGTTAGAAGGGAAATACCCCGAGAAACCCCATGGGAAGGGAGGGTCATATAACAATGTTTAATCGAAAAAGACTTATTAAATCCATAGATTTCGGAACCTTTAAGATAAACAGTGACGTGAAACCGTATACATACAAGTTCAGCATATGTGGCAGTTAAATACCCCTAACTAAAGGTAAAATGGTGAGCTACGCTAATTGGTTACGTTTTGATTGCTTTGTTTCTCTCACGGACAACTTTAACGTTGCTTGCTGAAGGATAGTTTCATCCAAGGATTTATTTATTCTTGCTGCTTGAGGTGAAACTGAAAATGGTGTACTCAATCAAGCTCTGTATTAAATTTATAGTATTATGAATTTGTAAAATTAGGATTCTGTACATACGTTTTCAAAAATGAGGAAGTTAAATTATTTTGATCTTACAATATAATTTTTTTCCCAGAGTAAAGGAAGATTTCTTGAGGAAAGAAAGTAGAGGTCTAAGAAAAATCCTGGGTATCGCCGGATAATCAACTAGTTTTTCATAAGTAAGCAATTTTTGTTCAGAGAAAAATAATGCTTAGAATTTTGAAACAACGTTGTAAAAATGTAATGTGTAATGAAAATTATGCATAATTTCTATCCAAGATAGTAATCAAAATTATAATAATTAAATTATTAGTAATCAAATACGTATTATTATAAAAATCGTATTATTACTTACATAATATTCTAAACTGTACAACAGTCCGATAAATGCATTAAAAACTAGTCAGTTGCCTCATTTCTCCTTCAGTATGCCTTCGGTATTAAACATTTCAAAATTTATTTTTCTTTGTAAACGCCAACTATAAGAAATTCTACCGGAAGTTCCTTGCTTCTAATATTGACTCTCATTTATTATCTCCTTTATTTGCCTAGTATTAATCTGTTTGATGTTGGAGATAGTATTACCCTTCTTGAAATATTACATTAACACATCTCAATACGGATGAATAATTAATTCTATAAAATTTTATCTCTGTTTGTCTTCAAGAATGCATTGATGGCTTCTTGAAAATTTATGAATATATATTATGTAATGAATGTAAAAGTAAGTATATAATTCGTGTTTTCTTTTGAGGAAAAGGCATTAGGCTACATGTCGTGAATATTCTGTGGAAACATTTGTCACGTATTTTACACAAAGATTTGTAAAAATTACTCTTTAATTTTCAAGCTTGTCTTAATCTTCTTGAGAATGCCTCTCCAATGTAAAATTTCACCACCCTACACCAGTACGCATTATTTTCCTCTCATGACTATTTCAGGAAGTTAGGATGATTATCACAAATATTATTAATTATCTTATGAGCTTTTGCAAAATTCACTTTAATCCACTCCATCCGAAAATTTTCCATAATCGCATTACACGAAGTGTGCAAATAGGATTACTCTTTACTTAGAAGTAACTAGATTTCTGGGTTTTATTTCATAACATCTCTTGAATTTGAACAAATTTTTTTAAAATAATTCTTAAGGGATAAGCTGTACGATTTGTTCACTAGTTTCAAGCACATTTTCATCCTCAGAATGTCTGTGTATTATGCTGAAATAAATTGTGCGTATTTTACAAGCTTTTATTTCACTTCACCAGTTAGTATGTTTGGGCTAAATCTTGCATTTGAATTTTATTGTAGTTTCCTCAACCGGTTGAGCTGATTTTGCATACATATATAGTATTGTGAACATGTAAACAAACAAAATTAATTATTAAATAAACAAATTCTAATACTCAAAAGTATAAATAAACGAACTTTTTAAAAACATGCTTTTATTTAAGCCATGTACTAAAGAGAACATAGGTTTAAGTTTTCATTAAGGTAATTCAATGCCAAATGCTAATAGCTGCATAAATATTTCCCCTTAGTAGATCGTAATACAAATAAACTTACTAAAGTAGATCCTAGTACAAATAAACGTACTATCTTTATCGCCAAAAATGATTTAATGTTTTATGTTGAATTGTTTGTTTTCAAAAACCTTGTCACACGAAATGTGAAAAAATACTTCGGCAAATACCAACTATCACTGTCCTATGAAATTAATTGATATCTACTTTAATTTCGCACAAGTTCTTTGAAGACAAATAATTCAACATAAAATATTAAATCATTCTCAGCGATCATGATAGTAAATACGTTCAATTTTATTAGGATATATGGATGGAAATACTAGAATTTGATATTTCATTACCTTAATAAAAACCTAGACTTATAATATTCGTTTTAGTACATGGCTTAAATAAAAGTTTGTTTTTAACATGATTTTTCAATAATTATTCCATCTTTAGTCGAATACCTTTATTCATCATTCATCTAATCCTAGATCAGGTCTTCAAATAATGCATTTAGTGCACGTGTAATAGGCCACTTTTGTTTTATTTGCTTGTTATTTCGTTCTTGGTTTCTGTATTCGATCTTGATCAGCCTTTACATCAGCAGCGAGTATAATGCGTGGATGATAAGAAAATGTAGACCGTATTCTCTTTTTCGGCGCATTTCATTATTCTCGTCAATAACTGCCCGAATAATAAGTTGTTATATCTGTGGATATTTCTCTGAAAAAATTATAAATTAAAATATTAATTGAAGAAGAAATATCATTGACATAAATGCTCAAGTACTGACCTTTAAAAAAATGTTTTGTGGTACGCTTACACTACACATGTGTTATTTGTTAACTACAAATGCCTTGTGTATTGTATTTACAGCAAAAACATTTTCATGATACATGTTCTTTTGATTGGAAGCTAAAACATGAAGATTTTTGTATTCTGCACTGCTTCGTTTCGTGGGTTTAAAGTCGACGAAGTCTTTGTTGAAATAGAAATTAATTCAGTAATTGAAATTATACGAAGATATAAAGATGTTAGGGAAGACCGAGGCAGGATTTTACCGTAGATAGGTTTTGGAATGGCCAACTCATGAACTAGGCACTAAATCGCTGAATGGGATAGACCACGTAAGTTGCTACACTAGATGCGCTAACTACTGTGGTAGTTATTATTTTATGGCGGCATCCGTTACGAAAAGGTCATTTTTTTTAGTAAGTGCATTTTGCACGTTTATACCGTAAGTCCTGAATAATAATGAGAGATTTTGGTTTGGTTTTCATTATAACTCTTTTGAACAGAATTTCTTTTCACTTTTTTCATTTCACTTAAAGTGAAAAAATGGTGACGGGTCAAGTTAACGCAAACCAAGAAAAGGAAATACCTTAGTAAAAATGAAGGAAGAAATGAGATGAGGAAAATGAAGACTTGTTTCGTATTTGTTTCTTAGAGTTTTTAGCAATTTCAATTGCCTCAAGAAAAATAGGTTAAATGTACTCGCTGCAAAAGTGAGAATGATGATTCTTCACAATTAAATGTTGTACTTATTTCCTAAAATTGAATGAATCCTATAAATAAACTAGCACTGGTTTATTAGCCGACGTACGAAGTTTAAAATATGGGGGAACACTTGCCCCACGTCTGAATGAAAAAACGTATTCGGGGCAGGTTTGCACAATCCTCAATCGAAACTATTTTTTTCTGTGATTCACTCGCAAAACATTAATATAGCTTACGCTGTGTTGTACGCGGTTCAGTGAGCTTTCTGAGAGAGAAAATATTCGTTTGTGTTTCTAAAAAATATATTTAAGAAACAGTGCGAAAACATGCCCCAGTCTCCCCTACATAATGCACAAATGATGTTGGAAAATAATGAATGTCTTAAAGGTGCAATATACATGCATTGAGTATTTTTAATCTAAATTTCATTTAATATGATGTATTGCAGTATAGCTGTAGAATTATTTGTTTCGCTAGTTTATTCTGCCTTTCATCCGAATAACACTCGCTTCCATCGACTTCCCTTCCCCTCTTTCTCTTCCCAGTTCATTTGCTTTCGCAAATCCGTGGTCGTTTAATACCTGATTAAACAGTACCGTTTCATTCTGTGGATTATTGTACCTGCTTGTATGCGGGTGCCGAACATTGCCACCGGTCAGACACAAAGCTACAATCCACAGGACTTAAATAGAGAACGAAAGACACTAATCGACTTTTGGCTGTCATTTTTTTGCTTGTGTGAAAACAAAAGGCTGTTTATACCTCGTGCATGTTTTGTGTCCCTGTCTTCATATTTGCGCCTCACTCGTTTATTGAAATAAACGTCTCTCATCTTTTTAAATCAGGTTTTAAATGAACGAAATATTGCCCATTAACTACATTTTTCTTCGTAATGAAAATCTCACAGAATTTTCTCTTTCTCCCGTGTTTCCTCCCACCTGCAGTCAGTGTTCGCTTATTGGTGTTCCGTGTGGTACGTATTTTTTTAAGGATGCTTCAAAACTACTTCTAAGGCTCGTTTACAGTCTGCGTATTGCCGTGTACATTAGTTCTTGAATTTTGTAAATCTGTAGACCTTCCTTTGTTGTGGGAGAGTTCAGGTGAGAATTTGACGTACACTGTCATGAAAAAAATACACAAAAGTGAAGACGTACTCCCACAAATGTTATTGATAGTAGTCGAATGTGGCGAGTAATGAGTGCGGCTCTGATACTTCCAATAATTGGAAATTCCAGACATGGTTCGATTCAATCGTGGAGATCCGCTTTGGTGCATTAGCGTGCGTTCAATGAGAAAAGCAATAACATCGTGACACATAATTAGGAAGCATTCAATTAGCCTAAAACCTATAAACTGGATCCAACCATATACATTGTTTTTAGTTCGTGTTAATTAGTGAATTGGTATTAAAAGCTCAAAAGCTATGACTCTTAATTAAAAATTGGATCAGTAATCGACCTCGATATAATGTAGTTGTATTTATGTAACATGAATTGAACGTATACCCGTAAACTGTTGAATAGTGTTAAAATATATACCTTTATATTCCTCCTTAATACCTTATTTAATATTGAGAAGAGATATTAAAAATTTTGAGAATACTTTAATTAAAAATTGAATTTTTCATTGTAACACCTATAGTAAGTTTTATATATATATATATATATATATATATATATATATATATATATNTTCGCCCTGACGAAGTACCAACACAGTGATGAAACGTGAGTATATTTTTAAGTTCGAAAAAGCTGTAAATGTTGATCCGGAAAGTGGTTCATGTAGTAAATTACTACATGAAGCACTTCCGGATTTTTCGGGTGGTTCAACCCCTCCCACTAAGTAACGTAAGTTTAACCATGAGCTTTTATAGCCCATTCCTCGATGTTTTTTGTTGTGGTAGTGTGGATGTTCGATGTTGGATAACTGCACAAATCTGCGTCAACTGTGGATTAACGCTAGTGTTGAACTGCAGCCCAACTGAAACCAACTAAGGGCTGCGAGGTTGTTGTGCTGTTGTATACCCCGTCGATGTCGGAGCCCTGTGACGTCTGGCGAAGCCGCAGGCGCTGCGATGAATTGGATAATTCGACTTTACCATTTGCGGGAATGTGACAGCTCTAATTCTCTCATCTATTTGCAAATTAGTGGTAGTAGTCATTGATTTCTCTGTCATGTAGTTAAGGAAAACTCGCCATTCCCCATCAACGTTTTGGTAAAATTGTATGTGTTGCTAGTGCTTTCTTTGAAGTACGTAAAACAACACTGACATGCGTGAACGTAAAATGTTCCCATAAAATCGTTGATTTGGTAGAGTGAGCCTGAGGTGGATTTAGGGGAGCGGACTTCCTGGCTCGAATGAGTGAAAAAAAACTTCTCTTATATTTCTTTAAAAAAATAATTATGTTAGGAAGTAAACCTATTATTCACATTGGGCAGTAAAAATATAATCTTACAGAATCTCATCGCCACGAAATTGCATAATTTTGCACCAAACTTTACCAATTTTTCCATACACCCCCCCCCTTATCCCTTCTCAAAATAAAATCCTAGGTACACCACTGGCTTAAACCCTCTAAAAATATGGAGTTTTTATTTCTTAAGAATGATTCAAGATTTCTTTCTTGGTCATTGACTTGAATCCAAAAATAATCATAGTATCATTTCTCATATAGATGTAAATGTCCGTCTCACCAATGAAACAAGGCGCTTTTCTATCCTTCTGTCTCTCGTTTTGTGACATTTTATATACGAATGAAGCGGAATATTTGGAATGTTGAAATTTAAAATGAATCTTCTTAATAATTATTGCTACTGAAATGCTAAGTATGGTTAAAATTGATGAATTACAAGAGAAGAAAAACAATTAAAATTGACTGCTAATCAGTAGACATTAACCTTCACTTGCGCGGCTGTTGACTAAGAAGCTTAATAATGTGTCCGCCAGAGCTCAATTGCGTTATATGAGGTGGACAATTCACTGAACGTATAATCTAAGTGACCGAATCGTAGAAGCAAAATTATATAAAAGCTGTTAAGACCATTGTAGTACATAACCTAAAAAAAATTAAAACCAAATAATTTAAGGTTTTGACTAAGCTTTCTGTGTAAATTGTATTTTTCTTCTACCTGAATTTAAAATAATTCGTAATTACGTACATATTAGCATACAATACTGAGAACCTTGTGTATTTTTGTAGGTTTTCTTCGTGGTATTTAATGTTTGAAATTTCCAAAAGTAAAAATTAATATCACGAAAGCAGAGAAATATGGAAACTAACATATGAATTAAGAATATTATATAATCCCGGTACATAATACAATATTATATTATATAAGTTCTTAATTATATAAACAATATAAGAACCTCGGGTACTGCCGGGTAAAATGAGCTAAAAAATTCAGACCTATTGTGATTGGTTTATTTTATTTTCAAATCCCAGGCAACACCTTGTAGTTTTGATAGTAAATAAATAAATAAATTGTCAAAAATATAATTACAAACTGAGCATGACCACGTGAAGGGTAACAAACTAAGTTACTCTCCGGACAACAAGAATCTAGTTGATTCCGATCGAGAGCCCAAAGGCAGTGGCGGATATATTTCCAAAAGATATTATTTAACAAATATTTTCTGTTATTTTAAAATTAGTCAAAATTTGAGATTAAGAATAACAAAAATTCTTAAGAAATTCTTAAAAATGTTTTAGACATTCCCACCTCTAGGCCCGCGACTAGTGGGTCTGCGTATAAATCCACCTCTACTTGAAGGAAAATCGGAGAAAAACCTGACGCAGTAATAAAAATGTCTAAAACATTCGTAAAGAAACTGTTGGAGAATGTGTTAGTGATCTCAAAAAAGCCCGTATTTGAGTTTGCGGTATGCTTGTCGCTTCTGGACTTCCGAGCCGTAGCATACTGGGTGTTGCTGCGGAGTGCGCTTCTGCGTAGGCGCCGCGCAGGAAATTGGATGTGCGCGAGGATCGTGGCGTTCCCCGCTCGCAAATAGAATTACTCCCTGCGTACGCGCTTGGTCCGCAGCCTTTGTAAATATGGTAATGTGATTAATGTGCTTTTATTCCGCCGTTAATGGTCAATTTGCAGGTGCGGGTGCCGGGGTGTGACGAGCGGCCCTGCTGCGACGGACAATTATTGGACAATGGGAGGACGACGGTAGACATGTCGTTGGGGGTGGCTGCAGGGGACAGAAGGCTAGGGGTGACGGCTTACAGGTCATATGTGACAAACTGCCCGAAGGCAGCAAGGGCAAATGGGAGATTGCTTCGTAGAGTATAGAGGCGGTCACAGTTGAGGTAGAAGAGGCGTTACTTATGCTTATACTTGGTACACGAAGTGTAGAGAAGGTGTAAAATGAATATATTCATTTCATTTATTTTGAATGTTGATGTAAAGGAATGCCAAAAATTAACTAACATTATGATCACAGTCTACAGGTAGGTTACAACATCTATCAGCATTTTGTGTTGTGTTTAGCAGGTACATGTTTGCATATTTATAAAGAGTAAATTTATTTATGTCCCTCAAAAAACTCCAATTTCCAATTGACCTTTATGAAATAATTGCAGGAGATCGTTTTCAAAGTATCACGATTATATCCAAAATATTATGATTGTGTGACCGATTTTGTTTCACCTACTGAAATTCAAGAGAATTATTGAATGCGTTGGGCGCACAATTTTTATTGATTGTGCTCGCCGGTAATTATTGACGAGAGCTGATACTGTCATCACCATGAATCACACTGGTACAAGCACAAAACTGAAAACAAAAAGTAATAAAAATGATTGCACATGATGATTAAGGAAATATTTTTCCCAATTTTCATAGTATATGTGTATGAACATAAATTCTTTGAAATTATATAACACATATTTTCCGATTTATTAATTCCGCTTATCAGATATTAGTGCAAGGTTTCTGGTGTACTCTTTTTAATTTAACTTCAGGGTTCCTTTACATAGGTAATCTACATTTTCATTACCTTACCTTCTAAGAAAAGTCTTCTTTCTTATGAAAATATTTTCTAAATAGATATATACGGTTTCGGGTTTTTCTTACAATACAATGTCTTGTTGCAGCTTGGGTGATTTGCGCTGTAAATGACGTCCTTTTACAACTTCGTAAATTAAAATTATATCACGACATAATTCCTTAGACTCTTTTATTCACAACATTACAGTAACACCTCCATAGTTTAGTATGCACCATGCACAAACAACGTTCTGTGCAGTCTACGTTATATCATCGAGCAATAAGTAGACATACCAGAGGCTCAAAAATTTAACCAAAATTCTAATTCACTTTGCACTTTTAAATAAATATAAACAAAATAAAACATAGTTAAATGTAAGATTACAATTCGTAGAATAATTGATTGTAATCTTACAATACATTGTAATGATAACTCATTTGTAGCTTTTGTGTGAGCTAACTGAGATGACGGGAGAAAATGGGATGTTTACATAAAGTTGTATTTTAGAACGATTAATTTTGTTGTTCGTACTTTTCGTTTAGTGAGTATTTTGCAAATTTCTTCAATAATAGTACAACCGCGAAGTAGTAACCAGAGCGCGAAAGCAATACTTGAAGGACAGGTGCGTGGAGCCATCACTTTGCAGCCACAATAGATGCGTTTAGCCCATTATATCGTGGACAAGCACATTTGCATGGGGAAAGAATGGCGAGTGGGTGTGAGGCAATGTGGAGCTACCCTTGCTTTGTGACCCATTCGTTGGCATTGAAGGCCGCCGCACTATTACGGCAAGGGATGCATGAAAGGGAGGGTGTGTGGATTAGACGGGCAGGGCCGGTAACTTGAGGGACTGCAGCAAGAAGTTACGAATATGACGTGATGGCATTGTAGGGCTAGAAGGAATCATGATGGAGGGTAATATTATCCAGCGAGACTGAAGAATGTTTTTCACGTTTTACCAAAGGGTTGGTGGGATTGAGAATTCTTTTGTAGATTATTTGTAGAAATAATTCTGTTGATTTTTAAATTTGGATTTGAATGTATTTGGTTGTAAATCGACCCGGCTCAGTCTAATCCCTTAATATAACTTATTTACCTTCTTTTTATTTTTTTATGTTTTTTCGTTGAAATTTTAAAAATGTTTTAATTGTAGCAGAATCTTTTTCTCTGGACTAACAGAGACAGACAGTGAACAGAATAATTTGAGTGATATAGAAAATAAACATTGAAGCAATGTAGCCTACTAAAAACAACACTCGAAAGTTTACAAAATTCGGAATATTGGCCAACGGACACATTGATCAATACACAACAAAGAAATGCAACGCAGATGACCCATGGGCACATATGCTCCCAGACATTACAACTAAATACTGTGGGATACATGTAATACTTGATTTTGTAATACCCTTGTAATATTTAATCCAGTGCACAGAATATTGACAAAAGAGAAAAATGTAATTGAATCTTTTGCAGTTAATATTACACACAAACTACTACATTGCAAAATTTTCTTAAACTGAAGAACAAAATTGTTAATTATACAAAATTAAATATTGATAATGAATTTTATGAGAATAGACTGAAGATCGACATGAACAAAGGCCAGATAAACAAGATTATACTGTAGATTGCCCCTAAGACCAAGCTTCCCAGGATACGTTGGTAATAACTTCAAACTTCTAATTATATTTTTTTGTCAAATACTATATTAAATAGATATTTCTCAGGAGTTCTGCATTTCCTGTATTCCAATAAATTTTTATATTGGATTCTTAGGTCATTCATCTGTTGGTATTCCAATGCATATCATCTTAGAAGGCTGGACCAGCTATCTGGCAATTTGTCAAATTCCAAAGGACCCAATCTCCATTTGTATGAGTCATTATTATACAAAATTATTTTTCACATAGTGATCTTAATTTACAATAGAAAGATTTGATATCCAGAGTCAATATGGTTTTTCTTGAAATTATGAAATACTTTTGGAATTTATTGTTCTGTTTCATTTTGATATTCTTTTCTTGGGATTATTTAGATAACACAAGTATATATGACATGTACCATGAAAATTCATTAAATATGAAACTGGGTCTTCAACCTCAAAATATAGTGTCTTCAAAGTACAGAGTAGAAATAAATATCTGCATGAAAAAATACTTTTTTAATCTATTGGACACACCTTGTAGAAAATATGAACACCTGTATAGACCTGTATTGGGCTAACTCTGGTTCACATATAACAGTAACCAGGCCCATATATGGTCCCAAGTGGGACCTAACATGGGGCCCTGGGCTATTGGTCTATATAGGTCTAAATAGGAATCTTGTTTCCTATTTGTTTTTGTACAACTATTATTATATTTCAATTTCTCTAATCCAAGTGACACACTTGCTGTATGTTAGTACCTATTTTATTCTTACCTACTACATGTTGAGAATTTTCAACATGGGGAAGATGAGTGATAAATAGAGTCAGCAGAAAAGGACAAAATCCCATGAAACAAACCAGGGATCTCCTGCTTTGTTTGCAGGGTTGCTGTCTGCTACACTACTTGTTCCCCTTCCACAACTATATATCATTTCCATCCAAGGTTGACAGTCCAGAGCCTTACAAGCTGCCTGCATTCACTTCTCTTTGGGGATGTGTCCCAGGTCTTCTGGAGTATCAGGCTCGTATGGATATAGTTGTGGAAGGGAATGTGGTGTAGCCACAGACATAAATATTAATAGACTCAGTAGTCTCATATACCGGAAAACAAAGTTTGGTGTCTCTGTCCCTCTTGCACATTGACTTGACTGGGGGAACTCTATTGTCCCATCTGACTGATGACTGCTGCGCACATGCCATTGCATACCTTCTCTCCTCAAATCCAGTGTGTGTCAGAGTGCACTACACCTCACAGTATCTTCTGTCTCATGTTATCACAGACAACTTATGTTAGAGACCGCACAGTCTATTTATATTTACATCTACTGGTGTGGCAGGTAACTCCCAGGCAATAAGAGAAGGAGGTCCCGGGTTTGATTCCCAGCTCATAGTCATTTTCATCAGGCTGATGTTATCACATGAATTAATTCTCTCAGTATAGATATGGAATTGCTATGTGCTCTTAATGTAATTCAGTTTTTAATAAAAAATTTACCTGCAAGTTTACTGTTCTTAAAATGTTGTACTTCATGAATTGCTCTCAAAAAAATTGCTATTCCTGTCACTGAAAATTAATGATTTATAATTGAATTCATTACTCATTGTGCATGGAAATCATGGGTTACAAAGGTAAAAATAAAAACAGTGTTACTCTGATCTATCCATTAAGATCTCAATTACTGTTTTCTTAAAAATAATAAATATTGTTTTTTTTTAAGTAAAATAGCATTATTCTTTCATGTCATGTATTGAGCCAAAAAATGTTTTTAAAATTGTGCAAGTTTACAAAGTTAAAGAATCCATGGCTTCAGATTTCTTAAGTGGCATCTATTAAGTATTTCTTACCAGTAAACTATCCTTAGTGACATGATTAAACTCGGTGACAAAAACGACTTTGTGGCAAAATCATTATGTTTAATATTTAGCTTGGTATGATTGTCCCTCTCGTAAAATATAATTGTCCTGTCTCAATTTAGTAAAATTATTTTAATTTGTAATCTCTAATGTTATACCCCAATTTAAATTATTAATGAACTTCCTTATGTTTGCTTATCTTTTTAGCTTCTGGGTCTCGGAGTTCTGGCCGTTGGAGTCTGGGCATGGACAGAGAAGGACACTTTTAACAATCTCAGCAGACTCACAAACATTGCGCTTGATCCTGCCTTCATTCTCATTCTCGTAGGTGGGTATTGGTGAGACACAATATCTAACATTGATCTAGATCTGACATTGCTGTCCAACTGGCGGCCTGTGATAAAAAAAATTTACAATCTGCAAGTTAAAGTAATTTTACATCAAATGTGGAAAACACAACTTTATGTTACAAGTCTATGCTGTCAGAATTAATATTTGACATGGCTTATCCAATGACAGAAAATTGTGTTCAGGGTTACCCTGTCATATATTACAATATGAGAACATTTATTATAATATCAAATATTAAAATACTTTTTAAAAATAAAGATACATACTAATTTTTCCAGTTTGAAATAATATAAATTTGTTGATTAGAATCAAATATTTTGTTATGAATTAACAAATATTACACATTAGTTTTATTGTCAGACAACATTTTGCCAAACCTCATCCCATGTGTAGGAATTAGTATTCATGGAAAGTGTAGGAATTAGCCTGGTGACCTCAGATATTTTGGATAGTGCTGATCTAGATTATAATCTAAGATAAAACAATAAAATCAGCTTACATTACCTATTAAAAAGGAAATAAAAAAACAATAAAAGCAACTATTCTAATTGTGAAGTGAATTACCATCTAAACAAGTGAAGTACTCAAGATATAGACCTAAAATTTTTACCTCTAATATCATGCTAAGAATGGTCAATGCTCTCCAAATAGTAGAAAAAGTGATAAAATCATTGGTCTAAGAAAAATGATTACTTTCTTAAATATCTAGCTAAGTTTGAAAGTTATAATATTTTATTGTGTGCAAAAATAAACAAACTTTGATCATGACTGACTGAGGAATTGCAACATTAATATGTAAGAGATGAGTGATGGTATGCTCCTACATATGTCCTTACCTTGAAACTAAGTCAAATTACAACATTTTTATGTAAGAGATTTGATCCACTCTGTTATGGCAGGAATAGTTCGAAATTTCTATTAAGATGATTCTTAAATCATAGCTTTCCTACAATCATGACGACAATCGTCAAATGGAGCTTTGAGTGATAGTCATGCTCAAAATTGTAATTATTGCCAAATAATCATGTTGCAACTCACTTTAATTTTCTCATTTCTTTTCCTTTCAAAAATGCTAAATATGTTCTGAGGGTACATAGAAATTATGTTGTTTTTTTAAAACACTGCATTCATTTATTGGTTTTACAAGGTTTATTTGTTGGGAATTTATTTTAAAGTATTTGTAAAATTATTGCTTATTTATGAGCTGTAATTATTCTAATTTCAAATAATGACAATTATTCAAAATGGAAAATGATTTATTTTTTCTTATTTTATCCTCCAGCTCCACATTTAGCATTTATTTCTATACTAGCTGAGTACATGCAGCTTTGCTCAAGTGAATTTTTTAATATGTCTGCAACCTTATTATTTTTCACGTTCTCATTGATTTTCAGTGAAAATGTTATACCATTAACGTTGGTGGTTTGATAGTATTTGTGTGTATCCTCAATCCCAATCTGAAAACTATGAATCCAATGCAATGATCAATTTTTTTATATTTCAAAATTAGCTTTCAATTATTTTTACTCATAGCTAGTGGTGTCATTCTTCTGTGAGAGCTGAATTTAGACTTAGGCAATGTCAGAATTTCACTATAAACTCACCGATGCCAAAAACCAGGGACTCGTCACTGGTATCTATCTTATTCGATAACTTTTTCATGGCATCTCCTTCCCTAGGGGTGCTGGGGTTTATAATGGCTGATTATGAACTTGGATGTCTACAGAAATGTCTCTACTTATTTCAGTGACCCTGTAAACTATATGATCTCAACACATATATATGAGTCATGTTTGTTTATTTTTACATATCATCCCCCTCCTAAAGGGAGCATATTCATTCGTAGTGGGTGATGTGGACTCAAGCGGCATTGACTGTGATTGCTCTTTTGAATCTTAAAAATGATGTATTCAACACCAATATCAGTTGTTTGTTAATATTTTTACATGTCTCCCATTCCCATCCCTACCCCAGGGACGCTAGGGGTATATTGTCTCCAATGTGGACATTGTGAACTAACAATACATCAGGGATGTCCTTATCCATCTCAACAGCATCGAAAAGTACTGTTTTCAATCTAATATTGGATTTTTCCATTATTTTTACATCCTCTCGAGGGGAGACAGGGATATCTTACCCTCACAGTGCTTGTTGTCAGATAGTTAGTCATTTATCTATCAAGTTTGGTTGAAATTTCTCCAGAGTTAGTGGGATATATAAAACATTCCAACCCCAATTTCATCCCCTTGTGGGTGAATTTTCATAAAATTCTTTCTTAGCTGATGTCTACACCCTAAAAGGAATTCACCTGCCAAATTTAAAGTTTGTAGGCTTTATAGTTCTTGATATTTCGTGATTAGTCAATGAGTGATATTTCTCTTTTAAACAAATAGATTTATATAACACTTAGTTGTTTAATTGAAAACCTCCACATCTTCTAGAGATGTGGTCAGCATCTCACTCCGACCAGTTTGACCCCAGGATAGATCCTGGTACTCATATTACAGCAGGTTGAGTAGGTCTGGGAGTCATTATGGATGTTGAGGTTTGATGAATTCCCCACATCACCGGGAATAAAACCCCAACCATCTAACCAGCAACTCAGCACTACCCACTGAGCTATACTGACTCCAGTACAATTATCATCCTACATAATTATGACTCCTTATTTGAACTTTTGCCCGTAAAGGAAATTTAGTTCAATAAATGAGAATGCAGGCATATTAAAATTGAAGTCTACAAAAGGCTTAAATCTTGTAGAATTCCTTCTTCTAAACCTTCTTCTATGTCCTTCTTTTGAATAAAACTACATAAGAAGTACATAAGTATAATTCTACATGAAGTAGTCTTCAAAAATAGTCAAGTGAAGATTTTTCTATTTATGACAGTGTGCTTTATTATAACAAAAATGTTCCAAATACCCTGTCAAGTTTCCTTATTTTACTTTGTTTTTTCATGAAAAGGAACTTTTTTCAAAACCTAGACAATCACCATTGCACTGCCAGGTGCTAATTGGAACTAAAGGTATACTCTATGAAAGACTGTTGTTGGGTACTAGACTAGGTAATCTGTTGTTGAAGGTAAGGGAAAAGTGAAGTAAATCTAACTGTGTGAAAAATATTGAGGTCAGTTGATAGGTTGAGTGTATGGAGGTGGTAAGTGACATTTTAGTTAAAATTTAGCTGCAGGAATGCAGGCTGTAAGTAATGTTCTATTTGGAGCCCTGGCCAATTGTGTCCCATTGTTAAAAATTGTTACATTTTTAATTTTTGCTTTGATAGTTTTTTATGAAAAACAAATCTGTTTAAAACTAAATAAACTGTGAAACAAATACTGTGAAAAACTTTTCCTTTTGACTTAAAAAATATTAAATTACTATTGTTTCTCCATAAAATTAAAGGAAACGAATAAAGTGTAAAAAAAAATTCCATTTATCTCAAAACTTTCAAACACTTAATATACTCCACCCTTCAATTAAATCTATTGTATAGTATGACCCAAGATAATATTGAATCAAATTTAATGGTACATATTTTGAAAATTTTGTACATTATATACTTTTGGTGTATTTGCAGGTGCTGTCACATTTGTCATTGGATTTACTGGGTGTGTTGGGGCCCTGAGAGAGAACACTTGTTTATTGGCAGCAGTAAGTAGAAAATCAAATTTATTGTCATAAATGATAAATTTCTAATTTGAAATAATAATAACTTATTGTCAAAGAAAGCTGTTACAAACTGCATATGACCAAGTGGAGGACAAAAAACTGATTTAACTCTCCAGAAGGTCATGCCTTCAATTCCAATCCAAGGGCCCAAAGATTTAAAATTTCTACAACCCAATGTAAAATCATTGCATATGTCCTCACCAAAAAAAAATAACAAAATTAATTTGCTGCTGTTATAATATTTAACAAGACTTTTAAACTAACTACTGACAGAAGATTGCAATTGAGGAACCTTCTAAATCTAAAATTTTAATGAAAATGTAATGGAACTGGATTTCATCTATTTTTATGTTTACTACTGACAATCCACAGTAAGCCCTGAAGAAGACGTCAACCCATAACCTTGAAACATTGGCAAAAAAAAACAACAATAAATGTAATGATATGAGGAGTGGTACATCTCATTTATGAGATCCTTCTGGTAATTCTGTCTGAAAATTGATTGTCTAACTATTAAGACACATAGTTGTGAGAAGAATTTATTTATGTAGATGATTCAATAAGACAGTCAGAAATTCTTCATTGCTTAATTATAATTCTTGAAATCACTCAAAATTATAGTTTAACAATAGTGACTAGTATTAGTGAGACACTGTGCCCAAATGCTGCAACCCCTGTGTTAGGACCTAGTGAGCCTATATATTAATTGCCTATACTGTAAGATAAACCCATGCCATACAGGGTTAATACACACAACTGTGCCGAAGATATAAATAAACTATTAAAAATAATAAAAAACAAGAATAGAACACATTAAAGTATTTGTATTTCAACCAATAAACATGAAAAATATTAACACTGACTTGAGTTAATTTAAGTAAAGGAATTTATATCAACTAATGTAAAAAGAATTTTGAAAGATTTTATTAAATGGGAAAATTGAATTTCATGTTAATGTCTTTTATTAAATTATTAAGTTAAATGACCTTTCCTTCACAGACTTCATTTATTTTTCAATTAAATATTCTTCACAATGTTTTGATCCCCACTGTAAGCCATCATTAGGCACCTACTAAACAGATGGCCCACTGTGGGGGCTGAAATGTTGTAAAGCATTTAACTGAAAATATAAAGTATGTGTGAAAATATGGCCATTTAATTTTATGATTTAATATAAGTTCTACAGACATAAATTACAATATTAAATGTCTTTTATTAAAATCATAAACTCTTAAACATTATAGAAGCAATGATGAAATTGGCAGCTTGGATTTTAGATTTTTACCATGCATTTCAAAGAACTTGGGTTAATGATATCTTTTACATCTTTGGGAATGGAATTACACCAAATGATTCCTCAATGATATGGCCCTTTTTAGCAAAGAGACAAAATGTAAATCATATTGATTTGTAAGACGATGCCTTATTATGAGTAAATTGTATTCATGCTCAGGGCATCTTCTTATGAAAATAGGGGGTTGGGGGGCACTTAAGTAATTCAGTTTTAGCAAACACAACTGTTCATAAATATAAATGCAAGAAAGAGGTAGAATACTTATTCCCTGTACAAAGGTGAATATAAATGAATTTTGGGGCTGAGATTTACTTATTGTCTGAACACTTTTGTATTCTTTGTATTGGATGTTCTAATTGTAATTATTCCAAAAGATAATTATTATATTAATGTGAATAAATATAGGCAGTAGGAAATCTGCAGATTTAACCTTCAGTTAGATGAAGTAAACCCTTTAGAATTTCTTTGGGGGAAAATTTGTACCAAAACTCTATTTCTGTTAAAGAGTAAAAAATATTTGAAAAATTATCAAACAAATTATATTTTATTTTGTAAAAATCCTTCTCCTTTGCAAAGGCATACATATATTAGAGACTAGAAATGGGCCTATGCAGCAGCATTAGGGATTGTGTAATTGTCTTTAATACTTCTGTAATTAATACTTCTATTATTATTTAAGTTATACAATATTTTATATTTTGTTGACAAATAGTTGACTATTTTTCTCCTTTCTTTTTGTCTTGTTTGTGTAGGAGGAGGAAGGCACATAATGTGATCATGCCTATAGGCATAGCAAAGTTAAATCTACCATTGCATCTCTGTTTTTATCATACAGAGGAATGAAAAAGCACACATTATGAAGAGAAAATGATGTTTAAAAGTGTTACACATTGCATGTATAGCTTATTTGTTTGTTTTTCTTATGAATTTTTTATAAAACCTTTGCCTCCCACTCCCCAAGAATGCTGTTACCCCACTATAGAAGTCATTTAAACATAAACATTAAGTGCAACCCAGTAGCTGAGTGAAAGCATTCTAACTTGGAGAATTGGTTACTGCCTGGAGAATCCTAGCCTTTTGGTACCAGCACTTTCCACTGAAGAAAAGTGTATGTAGGATGAAAAAGAGCATAAAAAATTATGCAAAATGAATTGTTTGTTGAAATGTTCCCTGGGTGAAGGATTGATTTTTTATTTTTGGAAAACATACTCTTGATGTTTCTTTATTTACAGTACGCAATTTTTCTGGCCATTCTGCTGCTGCTGGAAATGACTGCTGGTATTCTGGGTTTCATCTGTAAAGACTCAGTGAGCAACTTAAAACACTTAATTTAACATATATTTACTTGATTCTCTACTACTAAAATTTATAAATAGTCCTTGAATACATTCTTTCATTTTATTATGTCATTGCAAGTTAATTTTTGCTATTTTTAGATCAAACGTCAAGCAACAGATGGTTTTCAAGCATTTATTGTTCATTATCGTGAAGATCCTGACCAGCAGAATCTAATTGACTGGATCCAAGAAGATTGGGTGTGTAGATTTTTATCATTTTTCTGTCAAGTCTTTTCAGTGATTATTAATTTTAAATTTATTTTTCTATCTTTTGTTTTTATCCTTCCACTGAAATTTTGAAACAATATTTATGTCAAAGATACTCGAGTTCTAATATTTGTATTAATTTTGTTTTAATTTTTATTCTATCGTGTAGTTGCAGTGCTGTGGAATTGAAGGGCCGAAGGACTGGGACCGTAACAATTACTTCAATTGTTCCTCACGCAAGGTGGGAAGCCGTGAAGCATGTGGTGTACCCTTCTCATGTTGTAAGCGAAAACCAAATGTGAGTTATTTTGAAATAGGTTGATATGTTTGAAACAAATGTTTTCTGTAATTGAAAGATTTTTTTTTTCTTTAGGAAATAATAAAGAATAAACAATGTGGCTATGATGTTAGAAAAGAAGAATACGTAAGTATCCTTCAATCAATTTCTCATTTGTATGTGTATTTGGTTTCTATTTTATATTCAAGATTGGTGGTGCAGAATTCAAAATAGCTTGTTTATTGAACAGGAAGAATCTTAATCCCATTTTCCCCCATCTTATTCCTTAAATAAATAAGAATTCTCACAGTTACATGATTTGTATTTTTATGTGCCTTGCATAAAGATTGTTTTTAATTATGTTATGCATCATGAGTATTCAATGGTTAACTTGGAATGATACAAACAGTTGCTCATTACATCATCGAGTTAAACATGAGGACAAAATGGGCAAAAAAAGACATACATTTTTCATACTACTTTGTGGGATATTTAATTAAAGATTTAAGTTCATTTATAGAAGAAATTTCAAAAATTAAAATAACATAATTATCCTGTAAATTAATGTTACTGTAATAGCATTGAAAGTCAGTCACAAAATTACTGGCAAATATTAAAAATGCAGTTCAGGCACAAGCTTTCACTCCTGAAAAGAACTTTGGAGGACAATAACTGGAATAGTAGCTAGGAGGTAGCTTGAAAATAATTTTCATGCAATTATTTCCCTAGTAATATCATATTTCAAAGAACTGCTGAAAGAGTAGTGGGGAGGAGACACTTTGAACACAGTAGTTTGTATAGGTGTCATACTTCATCAATTTTAATGGAAAATTTTCAAACCATGTTTGTTTGGTTTTGCAATGCATTAAACATATACAGTTTGTAATTTTCTGGAATGAAAATTAAAAATTTTTATGCGTGGACTATTAAAAAAGTTTAAGTGTTAAAGAAGGCTCTTTTGGACTTTGAAAAATAGTGCTTTTATTTTATCTTGCAACATTTGTACCTGTATAATATGCTGCATGAACTGGCTGATCAATAATGCTAAGAGGTGATGGTGTAAGAATGATGACGAATGTTGCTTGTGGTATCTTATCATATGTCTAAAAAGCATTCCTATGAGAAGATGGTTAGTGCTTCTCCTTGGCATATTTTCATTTACATGGGGTTCACTTATATTCCATCTTTGCTCCAACAGATGTATTGGGTAGTGTGAGAGTTATGGCCCATTAATTTTCTCGTGTGGGTTGTTGTAGATCATAACAGTTGATTTTGAGCCAATACATGTAGAGTATTACATAGCAAAGGTGTAGATTAGTAGTTTTGGTAGTTAAAATACAAAATTTTGATTTGAAGTCAGACTTTTGTAACAAATCTTTTTAACTTGTGGGTCCTGGCTTAGACACTACTCTACCTAACACAAACTAAGAGCTGTCGCCTCTGCTTGAGACCTGGGATGGCTAACCCTCGCCCTGTTGTGCAGACAGGGGAGCGAAACATCTACGAGAGGGGTTGCTTGCGAGCAGGGGAAGAGTGGGTGGAGGCGAACTTGGTGCCTGTCGCAGGTGTAGCAGTAGGCGTTGCTGTCTTGCAGGTAACAACCTGCCCTTTAATGCTTATATACTCATTATTTTCCATACGTAGAATTTCAAGCAGTATGTGTTTAGTGCATGAAGTGTGTAGCCTATTTTACTGACTCATCTTATTATTAATATCTTAATTCTAGTTTTATGCTTCTATGCAAGTCAGATTAAATTGGTTCCTGTACAGATGATCAGGTATTTTGCACATTTTTTCAATCCAATTTTTTTCTTCTTCTGGTTGACTTTCAAAACTATCACTTTTCTTTTCTCCTTTGCACCATGTAAACACTGTAGCTGTACTGTGGAGGAGGAAAAGGTGGAGTCTTAAATGCTTTTCTTTTTCTACCAAAAATATCCCTGAAGAGCGAACGTGGTGCATGACAAATAACAGGTACTGTATTCATAAAGTAGTATTGTAACATTCCAAGATTTCCACAGCCTTACGATGTCAGCAAAATAATCAATGAGAAGGGATGCGTCCAGGCTGGTGAGGAATGGATAGAACGCAACTTACTTATAGTGGCCATTGTGGCAGTTGCCACAGCATTCTTGCAGGTATGATATCAAAGAGCAATTAATGGACATCTTTTATACATTGGGAAGTAAATAAGGAAAGCTAATAAAATAGTTTTCATAATTATTTTAAAATGATGGGATAAATTACTGCATGTTTGTCTTAGCTTGTCATTCTTACATAGGTATTAAATAGGAGAATAAAGATGCTAAATGAATGCAGAAATTTTCTCCAAGGGAAAAGCTTTCCTTCCAGTATTTTATTTATTTAAAGACTTTCAAGAATGTGGCTAGTATATTTATGTTTAAATATATCACTTCAATTCACAAAATGGACCAATATAATAATTAATGTTAACAATAAGTAAAACAGGAATAAATTATTTAAAAAGTTTTAAATATTGAATTGATTTTTAATTTAGATTTAGATTTTAATTTTTTGTATTAATTATTTTTGTATATATTAAGTAACATATTCAAAATTTTGCATGTAATTCTTTTGAATCAAAGACAAATTTAGTTTTTTAATTTCTTTTCACAGAAAATTATTTTCTACTTAAAATATTTAATAAATATTTGCTCTAAAGTGAGCAATGATCATGCAAATTTTGTTTAATAATTGTTATTTATGTGTTGATTGGTTCTTTGCTACAGATTCTTGGCATATGTTTTGCACAAAACCTACGTGCTGACATATTTGCACAAAAAGCAAAATGGCATTGACAATTACGGGCCCCCACTGCTGTCTAGTGGCAGCCATGGCTGAAGCAAGCTGGTATGCTGTGACTCCTTCAATGCTTCCAGCTTCTTCGCAGTGAGGGGCCCCTTCGGTGCAATATCTTACTCTAGAGGGAGAAGAAACAATTCTGTCATGCAGAAAAAATTTTGGACAACTTTTGTGAGAACAATATATATAAATAAATATAACAAATATATAAATATGTATAGAACATTTTTAAGGAGTACTATGTGTTCAATTTGAGAACAATTGTCACTTTATTTATGAGGTTAAGTAATCAAAAACTCATCATGTGAAAAAGTCTCTTATCTGATAGACTTGTTTAATTGGTTGGATCTGCAGTAACACCAAATTAACAGAAATGTAGCTATCTTGCAATAGCTTTGAAAATTTGAACTGTTGGTTGTTATGTTTATTATTAATCACATATCCAAATTGGAGCTATAATTTTTATCCTTCGTCCTGTGAACCATGCATAGAAAGCACCTATTTAGTTAATATCTCGGTGTGGGTTTGTGCTTAATTGTTCTTCTACTAGGTTTACCACTAATTCGTTCTCATAAAAACCAGTTATAAGTATCTGTTTACATGTGCCAGGGTTACACACCTCACTAAAATGCTGCTGATAAGTGATTATCAGTACCTTTGTGCCTAAATTGTCCTCAGTGGCTATTTGTACCAGTTTTGCAGCACCAAATCCAAGTGATATTCTAGAGCTGTGAACGTTGCATCACAGTACAAATGTGTCCATTGGCCAATATGCCTGTAGGTTATGTGATCATGTTGGGACATCTCAAACTCTTTTTGTAGTGATATTTTTCAAACCATCCTGATACAGTAACTTCAGAGCTGGAGCATAGTTCACAGAAACTCAGTTATGTTTTTAAGTTTCATCATCATTGGTGTTTTGTATGTCATAAGCTCAATTTGGAATGAGATTACTTGCTCTGGAGGATAGAGATCATATTGCATACTTTCATGCCATTTGACCTTTATCCAAGTAATTCAATTGTAGTATTTGTATGTATTGTAATATTCTTATAGTATTATAGGAATATGTCATTACAAGAGTTGTATAGGTGCTAGTAAAATATCTCATTCTATGATTTTCCTTTTTGTGAATGCCAGAGATGGTACCTGTTCTTTTTAATTTCTCATACTTAAGGGGAAGATATTTAAATTATTCAGACTCCTCCAACATTTTGGCCTGAAAATCGTCAAAAACAGTTTTATATATGCTACATTTAAAATATACTGTGATCATGGGATAGCAGTGCTGAGGTATGAAATGAAGACCTGAAATATGGCAAATGCTTTAACTTATGCATAATGCTCCCAATAGCAAATGAAGCAAGAATTGTATCATGTAATTAAAGTTCTTGTTTTACCCATTTTACAATATATTATGAAAGTGGATTGACATTAATGTGGAGTCTTCATAAACATAAAAAAATAGATATTTTTCTTGTGAATAAAATACAATCAGAACAGTAAGAAATGGAGAAGGAAACAATATAAAAGCTAATTTAACTATCATTTTCATATACTCAATAAATTTTGTGATGTGTCACTTCTCCCATCATTCACTCTTTGGCCTTTCCTCCAAAGGGAAAGACTATTCCACTTCCAAAACATTCAATGGATGTTATGCCATATATATTTACTGAAAGTATCTTTTATAAAAAGAAAATGAAAATTTGTGTTTTTCATAGCTGTATGTATAATTAGAGAATTGTAATATTAAATATATCTTAGCAGTAGATAACTTTTAATTAATAGTTTCTTTTTCTTTTGCTGCATAACACTGAATGTGTAAATATTTTTATCTGTGACAGAAAATTAATTCCTTAGATTTTCAGGGTGAGCAGGATGTATTCCTGCAAAGTATAAGAGTGCATGTGATATGTAAATGACAAATTGGTATGTGTGTAGGTGCTCATAATTTTAAAGTTTTTATCTGTGAAGAAGTCTTAAAGTATAAAATTACTTTGAGATTGTTCATATCTGTAAGTAAAAATAAAGATGAACTTTCCCTTAAGCTGTACTATGTAATGTTTACAGAGCCTTAACATTTTACAAATAATGTATTGACATTTCTAGGAGTCTTATAATACAAGTATTTTGAATATAATATGCCAGTAAGTGGAGACATTGAGATGAACTATTGGTTGAGACTTTCAGTGGGATCCAGTTCTTCTGTGTGAAACTTTTATTTTATGCAAATAAAATAGTCACTCATAATTAATGCAACAAATATATAATATTTTCTCTTTTGATGAGTAAACTTTCAATTTACTGAAGCAAGTCTTTTGACTGAATTTTCTATAATATTTATCAATGTGTCAATATAATTAAAGTAACGTATTGGATCATAAACTTAATGTGTAGAAACCATTTGTTACACAAAATTTGCTGGACAAAACATCATTCAAATGGTATTATTGGATCAGGTAATTCCTTAATTACTTGTTATCTTTATAATTATTCTTATATTCTGACTATAATGATGTGAAACTTAATCAGTTTATTATCAGTTAAATGAAGAATGTCCAAAAGATATCTGTTACGCTCTATTGCTTAAGAACTCACCTACGCATATAACAAAAAGAATCAGGACTTGATGATTAGGATTATTTTCTTTGCACTGGCTTTTGTGCTCTATTCTTTGAATTGTTTATTGTTCAATGTAGAAAAATCAATTAGACTTTTTGTTCTTCATATTTTCATGGGAATAAGATTAATCAAATCCTCTGCATTCACTAACTCTTTTTCTTGTTGGTACTCTACAAGAAGTTCATGCCTCCAACATAAATTATGTCATCAAAAGATTGTATGCAGTAAATTACTATTGTTAACTTGTCTTTGGAGCAGGCTGTATATCATGTGTTTTTACATCTCAATGAATCAAAGATGTTAGTTAATATTCTGGATTTACTCATTCACCAGCAAACTTCAGTTGAGCATTTGATAATATTTTTATATGTCATATCTTAACAATAATTTATTTCTGAGTTAAACAAAATACTCATTTGATATTTTTTTTACTTCACCTCGTGTTTATCTAATATTTTTTAATAATTTGTACTATTATGTAATTATATTTTATTTATATTAAATAATAAAAATTACATTGAATTGAAATACTTATGAACTTTCTTTAGAACCTTTTCTTTAAAGAGTTTTAATTAAAGGAATTGTAGGAAGTTGACTTGACATAAATGTCTCAGTAAATTTTTGCTTTTTAATGTTTCCAAATACAATTTTTAATTTCTGTTGTTATGTGGGCCCTACATTCCTTATGTTTACTAAACAGAAGATACTGCAACAGTATAAAGCCGAACATAAATCAGTACAAACTGTATCTTTATAATTTATGCGTATGGATAATAGTTGTACCTTTGCTTTGTTCTATTACACTTTATTTTTGTTGTAATTAATTAGTGTAAGAAGACAGTTTGTTATATATTCAAAACTTAGTAAAAGAATGGTGTAAGGAGGATTGAAGATACATTTTATACAAATCTGTGGTATTCTCCATTCTTCACATATTCTTCTATTGAAACATGAACTCCTCAGTAAAGCTATCCTTAATCCTGGTAATCTGTAGTAATAAAAGCAAAATACTCCTTAAGGACTGGCTTATCATTAAACCTCAGAAATTATTTAGCCTACAAACTTGAAATTTGACAGGTAGGTTCTGTTTAGGGTATAGACATACACTACGAAAGGAATTTATCAAAATCTATTTCTAAAGGGGTGAAATAGGGGTTGGAATATTTTGTATATGTATCCCACCATAACTCTAAAGAACCTGGACAAATTTCTACCAAACTTGATACACAGATTACTGACTATTTGACATGAAGCACTGTGGAGGTAAGACATCCCTGGCACTATTAGGGAGGGGGTGGGAACAGGGTGACATGTAAAAACAGTGGAAAATTCCAATTTTAGTTTCAAAACTATCCTTTTTGGTGCCATTGAGATGGATAACCATGTCCCAAATACTTTATACAATATTGGAGATATTGGAATCTATATTGGAGATCCCTAGCACCCCTGAGGTAGGTGTGAGAATGGGGCACAGGCAAAAATAATAAAAAAGCGACCAATATTGATGTTGAATTCATAATTTTCTTTATTAAACAGAAGAGCAAAGTCACACTCCTAATGCCACACAAGTCCACAGTCATCCCCTATGAGGAAATGTACTTGCTTCGGGAAGGTGTTGAAATGAAAAATAAACAAAAATGACTTATATTAGTATACAGATAATAGTTTTGAGGCTGCTGAAATTAGTAGTGACATTCCTGAAGATGCTCAAGACCTATAAACCCCAGCACCCCTAGGGAAGGAAATTTTAAAATTATTGAATATGACAGATACTAGTGATGAGTCTCCATTTTCAGCATCACTGAGATGATAGTGAAATACTGATATTGTGTTAGTCTAAATTCAGCTTTTAAGGAAGATGACACCACTAGTACATCTGGTGTGGGGGGGGGGGAAGGTTTATGGATAAAAATAATTGAATACTAATTTTGAAATATGAAAAAATTAAAAATGCATCGGATCCATAGTTTTAGGATTGATGATATGTTTAAACTACCAATGCTGTAAAGTTCAATTTGAGATCACATTTTTTTTGTGGGGCTTTAGGGCTTGTCAACATGGGGTGAGAATGGCAAGATGTAAAAATTACATAAGACTGATATTAGGGTTGTGTCAATGTATTTTGTGGTATGAATAGTCGTATTTAATGACTATGTAGCCTCCACACCACGATGTGCGCAACACCCCTAAGTATGGGGTTTGGGAAGAGCGTGATATGAAAAATTATTGCTAAGAAAGGATTTTACAAAAATTCACCCTTAAAGGAGTGAAATGGGGAATTGCTTTTTTCTAAAAACTCATTCTCATTTATATTGGTAAAAATAAGGGATTGAGGATACACATCAACACTATCAAACCACCAACAGTTATGGATAACATTCTCATGATATCAATGTGAATGTGAGAAAGAATGAAGTTGTAGACATATTACAAAATTCTCATGAGCAAAGTAGCAGGAACTCAGCCAGTCCTCAATATAACCTGGCTGCTATTGTAAATTTATGTGTGGTATATTGTGAGTTTGCATTGTTGTGTGATTGATGGCTTGTATATTTGGTTAGGAACTAAACATGACTTCTTGAAAATCCATAAGAACTAGTCCGTAGGAAAGTTTCATGACTTGTACTTAAATAGTATTCTATAATTCCCCTTTAATAAACAGAATGTTGTAAGTGAAAATTTTGTAATTTTTAGACAGATTAAAAATTTTCTTATGAATCATTCAAAATATTAAGCTGAATTAAAGTATAATTTTATAATTCTTTTTACTAAAAATTATTGGAACACAAAACTAAACTTATTCATTCTTGAGTGAACTAAAAACATATTGTACCTATCTTCATTTACACTAGGCATTCTCAGCCTCATGATTGCAAGCATCATTGTGCAATTGAAATGTTATTAATTACTTTCATCATGGTTAAGAAAAATTGCTCACAAATATTCACTAGGCCCCTGAGATTTTCTTTTCTTTTTAAAATCATTAACTACATGTATATGAGTCAGAATAATAATGTTGTACAAGTCAGAATAAAAGTATTTCAAAGATAAAGAGCAGAAAAGAAGTGTGCAGTCAGTTGGAATTAGAGGACTCAACTAAGTTTCAAAGATATCAGCTTATATGCGAGACATTTTACAAAAATCAATTTATTTTTTAATATTTCTTGAATTATTGATTCAAAACTCCAATTTGATCTTCCTTGAAGAGGTTATAGTTATTTATTACCTTCCCTTAGTAGGAAGTTTCCAGTCAAATTTAATCTCTTGCAAAAATCAACACAGCTCAAGAAAATGAGGACCTGCTTTTTCATAATTTGGCTTTAAGAATCTCTCCTCAGTACTATATAAACAGTATGTATAGATTTCTTCCATGTACCCTACATGTGGAGAAGCTGTGTGACAACTTTCAGTCAGGTGAAAATGGCGAAGAGTGAGAAATCGACCTGGGACTCCTGCTTTGATCACAGGTGTGTAAACTACCACACCATTTGTTCACCGTACACATCTACACCAACCGTACACATAGGCCTGAGTAGAAATGGTGTAGGGTTGTGGAAGGCAAATGGGTGGTGTAGTGGTTAACACCCCTCTGATCAAAACAGGAGTCCCGAGTTCCAATCCCTGCATATCACCATTTTCACCTGACCAAAAGTTGTCAAATATACCTCATGTATCATATTTTGAGAAAATTTTTCATGTGAGAAGGCCACTTCTAGAAAGACACAGTCATTAAAAAATAGCAATCTACATCATCAAATTACTCACTCACTTTTATAACAACTCTTTAACCCAAGGTATCTTCCCACAAATTTTCAAAACTACTATCATAGAATATCTTCACAAACAAGGAGACAAACATAATGTAACAAACTATAGGCCAGTATCACTTATCACTGGTTTCTAAAAAAATACTAGAAAACTATTTAATAACAGGTTAAAGAGCTTATTAACATGTAATATAATTATTACAAACTCCCAACATGGACTTAGAGAAAAAAGATCAACTGAAACTGCACTATTTGCTTTTCTCAATGAAATTTTGATTGCACTAGAGCAGAAAGAAATCCCTATTGGATTATTCTTAGATCTCACAAAAGCTTTTGATATAATTAATCATGAAATCCTCCTCCGTAAACTAGAAAATTACAGAATTCAAGGAACAGGATACAACTGGCTAAAGTCATATTTATCTGAAAGACAGCAAGTAGTGCCATCATGAAAATCAAATAAAACATCACTGGTCTCAGCACATGCATGTTACTCTCGGAATTCAACACGGTTCTGGGACCCATATTATTTCTTCTATATATTAATGACATCCCATCCGTCATCAAAAACCACAAAATTATACATTTTGCTGATGACACAAACATCTTATTCCATGCAAAATCTGCTGAAAAATTTACTTAACACTACCAAATCCACTATCACTGCCCCATTACAATGGTTCCAACAAAATAAACTCATAATAAACATTGACAAAACTTGCATAGTTTCTTTCCATAACCCTCATTCATCCAAACAGCCCACACCTAACATCGAATTTAATGGTAATCACCTCATCTTTGAACAAACAACACAGTTTCTGGGATTAACTATACAAGATAACAGGAAATGGAAGCACCAGAAACAAAACAAACTTTTACGTTACAGAAGAGAATAATACAAACAATTACTAATTCGAATAAACATTCTTTATATAAACCATTATTGAAAAGTTGAAAATTCTTCCACTGCCAAGCATGTACATTTTTTAAATTTGTTAAAAACAGATCTACTAGACAAAGGACCACTCTACAGATTTAATTCAACTGTTCATGTTCACAACACTAGACAGGCCAGCGATATCCATCAACCACAGATAACATCCACTCTTAGCCAAAAAACACTCATAAAGCAGGTGTACAGCTATATAATGCCATTAAACCTAAAAAACATGAATACACTTAACAAGTGGACACCAAATGTAAACGGCATAAGATTTTTAATAGCTGAACGGTACATCGAGGTGAGGTGGGCACAAACAAAACAACACAGTTGAAATAAGTTGGGGGAGGTAGCAAGACAGTGTTATAAATAATAATAAATTTATTGTCAAAAAACAGTACAAACTGCGTATGACCACGTGGAGGGAAAAAAAACTAATTTACTCTCCGGAAGCAAGCAAGGGACCATCCCACCAATTCCGATCAAGGGCCCTAAGGCAGAGGCGGATTCAAAAAATTCAGCAAAAATTCCTAGATAAGATAAAAAGTTAGCTGCGAGTTATAATACTAATAGAATGTCCATATGTATGTAATTTACCATCTTCTAATAATGAATATAGTCACTAGATTACATTTATAAATATACATTTAACAAAACAAAACTCGAATATTTCTTACAACAGAAACTCTACTATAGTGTACAAGAATTCCTCAGTGACAATAATTAATGTATAACATACTATCTGTTGCAGGTAATCATTAGAACAAAGGGGGAGAAGGTGACCCATGATGTATGAAAAGAATGAACAACATAAAATTACTGTTTTAGCATATATTTAGACCTTAACATAAATTAATAAAATAAAAGTAAAATAATAGAACTCCTACCATAGATATCTAATAACACTAACCTAAATAAATATTAATATTCTGCAATAGTAGAAAATAATTGTATTTTATGTTAACTTCTACTTAGACTAAGTTAAATTAATATTGTTAAATGTATTAACATTATTATATTGTTGTTATTCTTATATGTAAATATTATTGTTATTGTTACTATTGTTAGTACTATGACTCACCATACACCATTGTTATGATCTATATGGTTTAATAAATTATTATTATTTTTATGTGGCAGGGGGAAATGCTTTTATGCACCATAAGGTTGGGTAAGTCCACCAAACCCGAAGTGTGGGACTCCATTTGGCTACCCACTAAAACCCCCCTCCTTTTGGTTTAGCCTATATATGTCTAGCATGGCATCACGTCTGGCATAACTTTTTACTGGACAGACTCTCAGATTGCTAATATCTTTTCTCTGTCTTCTTTATCTCAAGGATATTTCTTTCTTTGTCTCTCAGTATTCCTCTGATAAAATTTTGTATGAGCTCCCATTTGTGTTGAGCTGTTGGCATTTCCTCTATCATGTTGTCTGGTGACAAGTTCTTTCCTAAGGTAGTGGACAATGCATCTCGTTCTTCTATAAAATCTTTGCAGTAGAACAGTATGTACTCCACATCATCTATGATTCCACATGTGTTGCAGTTTCTGTGGTCCTTCTTCTTAAACCTGTGCAGGTAGATCTTAAAGCACCAATATCCTGTGTCAAATAAAAATCAATCTCCGTCTGCATCAGCATGCTCTGTACTCCGGGACTCTTATTCAGATTTATTTGGATAAATCTTATTTCCATTGTTCCAAGCCTTCCTTTTCCTCAGATTTTCTAAGGCCTCTCTCTAAATGAGGGGCACTGTCCACTTCCTAAAATCATGGTTATTTAAACCCCTGTCTTTGCACACTAAACATGAAGCTTCTTTCTCTCATGTTATGTCCTTTCGTTCCATACCTCCAGCAACAGTTGCCTCTGTCTGGGCCCCTGCAGTCAGAGCCCGTGAGTCCATATTCGAGGCATCAATAGCAATGGGTAACAGTAAGTCTCTCCCGCACACAGCAGTTGACGAGGCCAATCCTTACTTTCCCTATTTTCAGGATTTCTTCTGCTGCTTCACTGGGTAGTTTGATCAAGGCAAACTGCATGCCGCCGTATTTTTTCTCTGGAGGTCTATAATTTTTCAAAAAGTCCAGGACACTGACACTGGAAGAACGTCGAACGCTGTATTGCATATCCCTTCTTTATAAAATAATAAAAAATGGACATTTGACAGTTTCAGCAAAACGTTTAAAATTTTTGAAACTGGATTGCGTGCGAGGCTCACATCTCCTCTCTATTCCTCGGCATAGCACAACTCTTTATAGTAAATCCTTCACAGTACACACAATATGTTTTTGGAACAAACTTCCTGCTCAACTAAAATCTTTATTAACATTTTCTTCTTCCAGGTGACGTCTTACAGAGTGGATGGAAAACAATGCCCTTTAGTATTCCCACATTCTCTGTCTATTCTTTCTCCTTCATTTGTATGCTTTCTTTCTTTATCTTCCTTTCATTCTTTCTCTTCTTTGCTTTTACATTATCTCTCTTTCATTCTTTCAGTACTCTAGATTCATATGATCTTATGTAATATAAAATTTGTAAATACAGTGTAAGATGTATCTAGTAAGGTATAATCACATTATAATATGTAATTTGTAAATATTGTCATTTTGTAATAATTTGTTTTGATATCCTTGTTGTAATTTCTATATTTTGCTATTTGTATACTCATATTTATATTGTACTGTTACTGCTGCTTTTAACCCATGTTTGGCACTAAGCCACCATCCTGATTGGAGTTTTGCTGGGTTTACTCAATCGCTTAAGGTTTCACCGGGATGGTCCCTGGTATTGCTTCCCAGTTTTAAATGTAAATATGATCCTCCCAATTTTCATCTTGTATTTAAAATGTAAATGTTTTAAAATGGTTAGACGGAAGAGCAGACCTTAAGGTCTGAGTCTTGCCAAAATAGAGGCATTTTATTATCATTACTTTTTTTTTGACATTTCTCTAATACTCAGCCCTGCCTCTGGATATTATTCACCTGCCATTTAACATTTTTATTTTTGGCCAGGCTTTACTTTAGAAAAGGCGATTCAGCGTGATCCCTTATTACCCATTTCATCCCTGCACCACCTGTTACACTATTCCATTAAACTTGACAAATAGTATGAACTTATAATTTAAAACGATAAAAAATTTCTAACTATGTGGCACGTTTGCAATTCGTCTGCTTTTTGACCTCTTCTAGGGAGTCCTAAATCTGCCATAGTTTTTGGAAACATTCCCTCAGCCGAAAACACTATCGCATAGATGATGACTTTGTCCAACTTCCAGATTGTTTTCATTTGTATTGCCAGTTCCTGGTATTTACTATTCTTCTCTCCTTCTGTTTTAATGACATTGTGAGTGAGAGGTACGGCGATGTCAATTAATGTTGCAGTCTTCGTCCCGGCGTTAATAACAACTATATCTGGTTTATTAAAATCGATGGTTCGATCCGTCAGCACCGGTCTATCCCAGTATATGATAACACCGTCTTCCTCTAACACTGGAGGTGGGGTATATTTGTAATACGGTGGTGTTGTAGCTCTCTGTAGCATATTATACTTAAAACCCAGTTCTTGGTAAACAATTTTGGCCAGCTGATTGTGTCTGCAGAGGTAGGCGTTGTTAGCAAGTAGTGGGCACCCAGCCATAACATGCTCAATGGATTCCTGCACTTGCCCTGGACATATGCTTTTTGTAGTTTCTCGTTCTTACTACTCTATCATGGATGGCCATAAGAAATCCCTCAGTTTCTGGGTACAACTGTCCATCTACTAGCCAATCCTGCGACATTTTCTTATCCAGTCCAGGTTCCTCCAAGAGCCTTGGGAACTTTCCGTGCAGTGCTTTACTCCGTGGGTCTACGCCTCCTTCTTGCATCACTTCCTCCGGCAGATCTGCGGCTAGGTTGAGGGGAGTGTACCCAAAATCTTCTTCTCTTACTGCTTGGATTATACTATCATTCGAGGACCTCAGACCTCTTCTCAGCTTTTCTTCTTGGGCCCTACACATTTTCTTAATATTGAGAAGCCCTCTTCCCCCTTTTTTACGGGGGAGACACAAGCGTTGGAGTGAGGAATTCGCATGCAAGTGCCTGAATTTAGTTAAGAGCCTTCTGGTGGTACGATCTAGGTTGTCCAGATCCGTTGTTGTCCATTTAACTATCCCGAATGAGTAGGTCAGCGTCGGCACTGCCCACGTGTTGAATGCAGTGAGTACATTTCTGCCGGATAGCTTCGTGATCAATACTTTTGTGACTCTTATATTTACCATGGTATAGGGACTTCAGTTGGGTGTGATTCATTGATCCGCTTTGAGGGATCCCAAGATACTTGTACACATCCTTTGGGTCAAGTTCCGCAATCTCACATCCCGGGTGACTTTTGGAGACTACCTTCCCACGTTTTATGGTAATAATTGCATTTCTCAAGTCCAAACGTCATTCCAATGTTTTCACTGAATCGTTTGGTTGTATCTATAAGACACTGTAGGCTCTGGTGGTTTTCGGTATACAGCTTCAAATCATCCATAAACAACAGATGAGACACTTTCCTACAGCCTTTTTTCACTTGGTATCCACCTTGTTCCTGGTTTAACAGCACTGACAAAGGATTCATTGCCAGGCAGAACCACAAGGGCGAGAGTGAATTGGAAGATTCCCCTTTCAATGTTCACCTCCCCCAGGTGCGTGTTACCCACACAGATATTCGTATTCCATGTCGTCATCAGTGCTTTAAGGCATGCTATACTTTATAGATTTCAAGGGTCTTCAATAGCCTGTCGTGGGACACTGAGTCAAATGCTTTCGCATAATCTATATAGCCAATACTCAGGTTCCGTTGTTGGAGTTTAGCTTGCCGGAGAATAACAGCATCAAGTGTCAGCTGGTGCTTACATCCCCAAGTTCCCCCGGCACATCCTTTTTGTTCCTCCTCAATCAGATGGTTACTCTCACAATGGTTCTGGATTCTGCCCGCCAGTAGAGATGTAAATAATTTTTTATACCACTGACATACATGTTATTGGTCTATAGTTTTCGGGCTGGGTGTTCGCCCCTTTTCTGAACACGAGGCACGTCCTTCCTTCTGTTAAATACTTCAGGAACGGTGATGGTATTTCCAGGGATTCAGTAAAAGCACGGACCCACAGCACATGTGTGGCTGAGAATACCTTGAGTCAAAAGTTGTGAAGTTTGTCCGGTCCTGGTGACTTCCAGTTTGCTGTCTTCCTTAGGGAGTTCTTGACTTCCTGTTCGGACAAGCTGCTAATTTCCATAGGTTGTGAGTATTTACTTTCTATAATTTTGATCCATTTTGCCTGTATATAATTTTTCGGGGTGGACCAGATCGTTTTCCAGTATTGACTAAAGTTCTGATCTGGGATCTCACTTCTAGGTACCTGTTCGGGAATTGGCTGTTCGAGCTTCCGGAAGTATTTTTTCCGGTTAGACTGGAACTCAAAATTTTCTTTTCTTTTGTTAAGCTCATTGTACCTTCTTAACCTTGCGCCCTTTACTTTTTCATTTTGTCTAAAGGGATATTTTAGGGCCAGGAGTTGTTGAGGGCTCTCATTATTATTCAGGTTGATTCCAGACCTCCTAGTTAGTTTTTTCAGTTTGCTTCTTACTTTTCGGGATTTATTTCCCTTATGATACTTATCCAAGATGCCCGCCTGTGCTCTGAGATAGTCTATGCTTTTCTGGAGCCTTATTTTCCGAGCTGGTCCTCACCGTTTCCTATGTTCTTCTCCTCTTCGTTGCTTTGGGTAGTAGGTGCACTGACCGTTCATCTCAATTACAGTGACAGCGCCACAGTATGTGGCTAGATGTATTTCTTCAAGATCAGCGTCTACGAGATGTTCTTCCAAGCATTTGTTGACTGTTGCGATAAGTGGCCTAGAGTGACATATTATCTTTAGCTTCGGAAGGCAGGGTCTCAAATTAGGGTTGGTGCCTCTAAAATATTCCAGTGTACTGCACAGTTTTTCCCGCACACATCCAACTAGATCTTCCGTCTGTAATGAATCATCTTCTGCTGGTTCATCATTCGGCATTGCCTCATCCGATCTACTACCTTCGTTCGCCACGCATACTTCCGATTCTTGGTGGCTACGGTTTAACTGTGTCTCTGGATGTCTGGCTGCGTCAGTTTGTTCTTCTGTAATTTCCCTGTGAAGTTCTTCCAGCTGAAGAGTTGTTAAGTATCCCCTCTTTAAGATCATATTGCGCCTGTCTACAACGTTTTGTTCCGTTAGTTCTAATTCCGGGTATTGTGTGGTGAAGTCGACGTGTAACAATTGTCTATAGCCTGGGAGGGGTACTTCCTGGCATCTGTTGACGCGATAGAAGCTTCTCACTATAGCCTTATTCATTTCCAGCGTCCACTTTATTCTCTTACTGCCTCTTGATCTGTTGACAGACCTTACTGGAGCTTCTGTGTTCATCGGCATGTCGCTCTTCGGGTAACCCGAACGGTGCCCGCCTGCTCAGCTCCCGTTCACCACCGGCCTGCATACTGTCACCTTCAGCGGTGGCTTTAGAGGTGCCCTTGCGCTCGTCAGGCAGCGGCTTAAGTTCCGAGGCCTTACGACTCCTGCTTCGTATCTCCATGGGTGCGCCTTTTAAACCTACAGCCAGGTTTTTTAAGGGGAGGGCATAGGGAGGAAGGTGCGGAAAGTTAAGAAAGGGAAGGAAAAAGACTGAAAAGACTCCCTAAGCTTTCGCGACCTAATCGCTTCGGAGTCGAAGAAAACAAGAGTTGGTCAAGTGAGACCGATAGTAAAGTTGAAAGTAAGAAACCTGCCACAAGTGAGCGGAAGCAATGGCAAGTTCAGCTAATGGTCAGTTGGGAGCGCCAGTTCCCGTACCACACATCCTGGGGCCCCTTGATCCCTGTTGGTCCACGGAACCTTATTCTCTATATTCGGTTCAACCCATCTCAAGTCGATGGGCTCCCCCATCCGCCACCTGGGGGACGCGCCCTTTAGAGACCTCCGAGGGTTATTATTATTATTGTAAAGAACAAGGTCTTGCGGTTAACGAACTGAGTTCACACTTCACAGAACCACAAGAATAAAATGACTCATCTTACGAGGATGGATATCAGGGAAATTTTTGCAGCTGGGAAAAAAAACACCTATATATCCCTAAAATGTATTTCTTTGTATTTGAAATTTTTATATAAGTCTTAATTTAAGACATAAAACAAAATAAAATGGTTTTTTTTTGGTCCAAAATTGCTAGGTCATGACCACTAAAAATATTTTTAAACCTAGAATGTTTATGGAAAAAGGTGCCCTGTCTGAAATTTGGAAGGGGTACCCTCCCATTTTATTTGAAGAAATACATAAAATCTTGTAAAGACATATATAAAGGAAAAGACCTTCAAAAAGCATTACAAGCAGGATAACATTATTAGCATCAATGACATTGCTAATTTGGTTGACAAAACAACTACATAATTATTAGTTCTGATGTACATGTTTTATTATATATCATTATTACTTATATTACTGTATTAATAGACAATATTAAATTACATTACACTAAATAGGAAGTGAAAAAAATACAATTTTTTATTCTTAATATAATATTTACTTTCAGTATTATATATAGTTTTGTAACACAACAAATCTTTCTTGTGACAATATCTTCTACATAAGTTTACATACAGTAATTAAATTTAACACCAAGCTTAAAATGAGACCAAAGGATTTTGGCTTATTTTTTCAATATTGAATTTTCAAGTGCATTCAGTTACAACATGCCAGTTAAATTTGATAAACCGTAGGAAAATTGAATGTATTCTTGAAGTACATTAATTGCATCCAAGGCTGCATATCCTGAATTTCAACTGCAGACAGAAAGTCATACATTGGAAATTAAATCGCATTAAAATTCTGTAGAGAATACTAGGGACAATGAATTCCACATGAACGTTTCGAAGGTAAAAATGGGTTTATGTTAAGTCTCCATTCCATTAGGTGTAACTAATCTGTTCAAAAAATTAGTACATTCAAGAGCAACGCGCCGTGATCAAAGCAGGAGTCCCGGATTCTATTCCCAACTCATCACCATTTTCACCTGACTGAAAGTTATCAAAACCTTTTGAGTAGCTCTGGAAGCTCTCCTAGTTGAGATAGAAGGTTAGAGAAGAGTAATTTTCCAGTTTATTTAATGCTTTTTGCTGTGTATATTCCTAACTTGTCACCATTTTCACCTGACTGAAAGTTATCAAAACCTTTTGAGTAGCTCTGGAAGCTCTCCTAGTTGAGATAGAAGGTTAGAGAAGAGTAATTTTCCAGTTTATTTAATGCTTTTTGCTGTGTATATTCCTAACTTGTCACCATTTTCACCTGACTGAAAGTTATCAAAACCTTTTGAGTAGCTCTGGAAGCTCTCCTAGTTGAGATAGAAGGTTAGAGAAGAGTAATTTTCCAGTTTATTTAATGCTTTTTGCTGTGATATGCTACATGATGTAGGTCAACAACAAAAAATTAACAAGTTCAAAATAAAAATCTTTTTTTATTTCTCAGAAGACACTACTTTGAAATATTTCAAATTTATTAGAGGAATAGTTGATACCCCTGTTCATCAACAGGGAAAATTTAAGAGAGGTTGAGAATGGGTTGAGTGTTAAAACAATAAATATATAGATATCTTGCCATGTACTGCGTGCAGGACTAGATTTTTTTTCTTCCATATTTGACCCAATGCTATTATCTCAAATATTGCTCCAGTATGGTAATTTAATGTATATATTATCACAAGAGCATCTGATGTAATTATGAAAGGATAAGTTCAACATAATGTACCATTATTAATGTAACATCATCAAACAAATTGAACAAAAATATTTACTACAAGTATACCACTAGACTACTGGCAGCAGTGGTCCAGTGGTAGCGTCTTCGTTTCCACGATCCCGCTGAGCAGTAGAGCATGGGTGCAAATCATGCTCGGCCAAAGTAGGTGAAGTTTTCAGTTGGAGTTTCCCTCACCTACTCCAAATGTCAGTTCTGTACCATAAATGCCCCAGTAACTCTACAACTCACCTTCCCAAGTCCAATGGTTAGGTGGAAGAGCAGGTCTCATGGCCTGAACCTCGTCAAAAGGCATAAAATAAAATATACATAGTGAAATATTGAATAATGTTTAGATCTACTTTCATGATTATCATACTAAAATAAGCAGAATGAAATTTCATTAGATGTATTACATATTTATATAGTATTATTCTTGTGGCAATGGGAGACTCACCTGTTTCTAGACAAGGTGCATGTGACTGAACTATCTGATGCAGCAATCAAGTACAGATCCCGTCTCAAATTGAGTCATAAGAATCTTCAGCTTTGTCATCATATAATACCTTTGCTTCATTTTCGCACTTAATTTATTTCTTTTCTACATGAATGGTCACAAACTTTTATCTTTTTCCAGATTTGGAGAATGATTCACCTCAACCAGGCTGTGACATTTGATTAACAGGCCCCTTGTTGAATTTATTATAATCCAGACTATTAGGATTGAATCCACTATTCATATACGCTTTTCAAATGTATTCCTAGAAAATAATTATCCATGAAAATTATATGTTATATCTATATTTTTTTTTTTATCTTGAACTCCTTCCTAAATCCAATTGCTTCCATAATTATTGGAAATCATATATCTGGAATACTCTTCCATGTTAGTTCAGCAGTGCATAATATATATTATGTATTCCTACTCTATATATAACATATATAGTGAATGTGTTGAAGTTGTCACGAAATATTACATTTTATAACATTACCTTATTTAGAACTTCCTATTTTCATAATTATATCAGAAATAGACATTCTTCTGACAATAAATACATTGGATTGTCATACTGGATCAATACAATATTAGTGTTTGGCAAGAAGTGGGAGAAATATTACAGTTCCACATGCATAACCCATCCTCAACCCACATTAAATCTTTTACAATGATTAAAAGGGTATCACTAATTTCTAGTATTAATTTCAAAATCTTCAAAAAGGCATCTTGAGACATTAAAAAAAAAATTGATTTTGAATGTGATAGCTTTCTTTCCTCCTTGAACTGTCATGTATTTTATCACTGTAAAGATCATTAAATTGACACCTCTCTCAGTTCTATCTTAATTAGATATTCCAGAACAATTCATATGGTTTTTGTAGAGCTGTTTAGGGGGTTACTTCACAATATTTGGTACTTTCCTTAGTCTGAATAATGGCTACCTCTCTACCAAATTATGTCAAAATCGTGAGTCAGTAAGGTTTAGACCCCGTGTTTATTTGACAGGGAATTACGTAGATTTTTGTAAAGTAAATTATATAATACATAATTATATAGTAAAGTAAAATAAAAATATAATTATATACTTACTGTTGAACATGTTACATTAAAATATCCTTTGATTTTGGATTATCTATCTCTTGTTTACTACTGTATACAAGTGATTACTATGGTGAACAATGAAGACTGCTTTTAATGGATTTATTTTCAAGTATCTGCTATGTTTTAATCACAGTTTTTGCACTCAATATGGTACCATCAAGTTTAAATATCCAGTCATACTCACATTTCACTTTTAATGTTTTTGAAAATACTTTACTCTTTAGTATCAAATATCATAAATTCAATAGGAATGGGATGGGAAATGAAAATATATCTGCTAGTGAGAAGTGTTCTGCAACTGTTTTATAATATCCAACACACTTTCTCAGTACTGTTGTGAGGAGGGGGGGGAAATATGTGGGGCACTAGCTAAGTGACCCTCCTCAGGCGTGATTGGTAGGGCGCAGCCCTTGGCCGTGGAGCTATTCCCTATTCTGGTTGACTTGGAAGGATGAGAGGGCGCTAAGTAATAGGGGTAGTCCAGTTGAAACACAGCAGTTTGTTGTGACAAATTACACTTACGTCAGTACTCCGGAGCGATGCCCTAGAGCTCCAGCTCGGACAGGGTCCCGTACTAGTAACTCGCTGCACACTCCCGTAGTGTAGGTTGTAGTCATACGTGCCAATTGAGAGGGATTAGTGGCTAGGACCGTTGAGGCTAAGCCAACAATTAGGAAGGAGACAGAACGTGCACCGGCATCGAGCAAGCGACAGTCGTTCTGCCTCCATGTTACAAGCGGCAGGTTTATATAGCACTGTAGTGCTAGTTTGGGCATGGCTACATGGGTGCCGCCACTTGTATCCACACAACAGTACTTTTGTCATTGTTAGTAAAATTGAATTAGTTTGTGATTAAGGAGTTTTACTAATAATGATACTGGGACATGACAATTGTTGTTCACACTTATCTAAATTTTTCACAAGAAAAAAGTAAAGTACTTTGGGAACTAACAGTGGAGTCACTACAAGAAGAAACTCATTGGTTCCTGTCTGTCATATAGTGTACTCAGTATGCATGTTGCCAACATTACTATTTTCAAAGTTAAAAAAAATGTCACAAAATGTAACCAATCCATACAGCAGAGCCTTACTGGTTCTATGAACAAAATTCTTTTCATAATAACAATTTTAAGTCACGTATTACAATAAAAAGAAACACCCATAACTTTGATGTCAAATAGGCTTTTTATTATGAAAACACAACATTATATAAATGCCTATAATAGTTCTGGAAATGTTACAGAAACTTATCCTGGAATGATGGTGTAATTAAAGTGCGAAAGGCTAAACCTATCATTCTCAGCAAGGTTACAGAGGACAACAAATACTTAACATTAATTGAAAAAATTGTGCAAAAGAATTAATTTAGCAGCATACCAAAGATGTCATTGGATGAATTAATAAAATAGTACAGATCTAAATAATGTTAAGTTACAAGTCCTCAAGAAGGAAGTGCTTCACACCACTTAAAATCATATTTTCACTCTTTCACAGATTCTTCAGTGGGAGCAGCAGTAGTGTTCTGCTCTACTTTATCCTTCTTCTTTGACCCAGATACAATATCATCAATGCGCAATAGTAGAATTGCAGTCTAAACAAATAAAAAGTTGATCAAAAGTTTTGCATGATAAAAATTGTGAATATAAATAAAAGAAAAAATGTTTCACCTCTACAGCTGTCTTGTAGACTTGCAATTTTACAGATAATGGTTCCCATACACCTAAACTGTGCATATCAGCCAGCTCACCAGTCTCTCCATTGATTCCCCAAGAATGATTACCTGCAGCAAGTTATTTTATTAAACAATACAATACTAATGCATAATTCACAAATAACCATAAAAATAGTTCCATTTGTTAACAATCAGAACTTTCTTGAAAGAAAATCAGACAAATCTTGGTTTATGAATTAGCCACCCTACCTGTGGCATGCTTAGCTCGAAGTGCTGTCAACGTTCTTATGGTATTGGCTCCACAATTTTGGGCAAGAGTACGTGGTATAACCTCCAGAGCCTGTGCAACAGCACGGTACGGCCACTGAGCTACTCCCTGAACAGTTTTACCTTTCTCTGCGAGAGCCTGAAAAGTTTTATTCCTGTTACTTACAAATTCTATAGCAATATAACCTGAATATTGGTTTACAAGTTAAGTTAAAAACCTGAGCAACAGCCATTTCAACAGCACCACCTCCAGGAAGTAATTTAGGATCTAAAAGAATATTTCTTGCAACATGCAATGCATCTTGAAGATTACGTTCAGTTTCATTGAGAACATCCTTACTAGCACCTCTTAAGAGAATTGTACAGGCCTTGGGATCACTGCATTCAGTTATAAAACAGAAATATTCATCTCCAAGCTGAAAAATGGATGTGATAATCAACACACATAGATATAACAACAAGGGGCCATGAGGGTCAAGTCATACCTTCTTTATTTCAAACAAACCAGCTCCAGTGCCTACATCTTCATCTTTAATCTCATCTGTTCTATTTACTACAGTAGCACCACATGCTCTAGCAATTCGATTATTATCAGTTTTGCGTAGGCGTCTAAGAGCTGTAATATTTGCCTATTCACAAACAAAAAACAAAAATATCATAAATAAAAATTAATATGAAAACAGCATCGAGGTCTAGAAACAAACAAATTTAACATACCTTCAATAAGTAATGCTGTGCCAAATCAGAAATACCCTTTTCAGTAAATATTATATCAGGTTTCACAGCTATAATTTCAGAACATACTTTTTGTACGTATTCTTCTTCCATTTCTAATATGCGAGTGAAATCTCCTTCGTTCATTATTTCAACATTTGTCTATAAAAGGAAATCACAATTGACTTTACAAGTGAATTATTAAGGAAGAAATATGATGTAAAATTACTTTTAGAAACGAACATGACAAAAAGTTTCATAATAGTCCAACAAAAATTTGAAATGAAACTTAAACAAGTTCCCAACAGAGCAGAATTCTGCTCCAACATTTTTGGAGTTTTAATTTCTGAAGCATATTCTTCCAATCCCTCAATATTTCTGTGATTTTTACCCCTTACTTGTTCCCATCAAAGTTATTTTAGAACAAAAACCCCAACACTCATTAAGACGGGCTGCTTCAGATTGTCGTTTGATATCACTTACACTATCTTACTGGTGTACCAATGCTATGGAAACAAAGATACTACCATAAAATGAATTTCGTTGAAAGTAGATTAAAAATTAAGATTTCTTGGGTAATTTATGCAATGTATTTTACTAATAGGAATTTTAATTTTGTGTTACTCTACAAAGGATAAAAATGAGTATTTTAAGGACAGGCTCTCCTAGAGGTATTTTGTCACGTTTGGTGGTAGTGAATACAACATACAAGATGAAAATGTCACCAAGTCGAGTAATGTACGACATAGGAGGAATCAATTGAGTAGGTTGGCAGTTCTCCCAAATTTGGTAACTTTTCGTACGGCAGCTAGACTAATTTTCAGCCTATAGAATTGACAGAAATCACATGTAATTCTTTGAAATCTCACAAACATTGATAGAGATAAGCAAAGCTCCTTTTATGGTAACTTAGTTACAGCTTAGTTCATCACACAATGAGCGCAGTAAAGGGAATGTGAAAAAAAATTCTTTCAAGTGCCATGCATCACATTGGTTCAAGTATTTTTTTACGATTTAAACAAAATAACCCGATTATTCTTCAATTAACAGATTTTTCAATTATGGAATTTAAGTTTGTACACTGGAGCTACAACTTAATTTGCTTCAGCAAGATAAAATCAATAACAAAATAAATATATCAACAGAACTATATCTTGCATAGTTTATAATGCAGATAATTTTATTTTTTTCAGAAATTAAGTTCTTATACTAATTTTCCTCTATTTACATCATTTTTCTGTTGAAAATGTAGGAGATAAGTTCTCCTGTTATTTTATAGCATAAATTACGTACCTGACTTTCACCCTTCTTGTACTCCAAAGCACAATCCAAGAGCAGAATCCGTGGGTTCTTAATACAACGTCTCATTTTTGGATGAGTCACATCTTTATTAATCATAACACCTTGTAAGACACACGAATCTTCAATAGCTCCCCCAGGGATCTGAAGTAAAGTTTATTTTTTCAATGAATAGGAAATTAAATAATTTTCTACATAATAGAATTCAATCATATATGCATTTTTCACTGTACCTTCTCTACTTTTGCATAACGTTTAATATCAATTTCCCTCCGCCCATTTTCTTCCAAGGTTACCATCTTAACAGCATCTAAAGCAATGTTGCAGGCTAATTCAGCCCACTTATTCAGAAACTTAGTGCCAATACAAGCTTTTACAACTTCCAATACTTTGTCACGGTTGTTCACGTCCAATGGTTCACTGTAGAGAAGTTTCCAATTCTAGATAAAATATTAACATATCGGACAAAATAAAACTACATTTCATGTATTCACCTAAAATTATCTTGAAGAAAGTTTACAGCGTCTTCCAATGCTTGACGATAAGCTCTTATAATTATAGTGGGATGGATTTGCTGTTCTAGGAAAGGTTCTGCAACTGCTAACATTTCACCAGCCAGAACAATTACAGACGTTGTCCCATCACCAACCTAAATAAATGAATTACAGTTTATATACAGGATATAAATAAGATATTAACCATAAGCTCTTAACTAATTAAAGTGACCTCTTCATCCTGAGTGCGTGCAATTTCTATCATAGACTTTCCAGCAGGATGTTGTACAGTTATTTCTCGTAGAATTGCATTGCCATCATTAGTCATTACAATTCCTCCCATTGGGTCCATCAACATTTTTAACATGGCCTGAGGACCAAGGCACGTTCGAATCACATCAGCAATCGCCTAAATAAACATTCATATCACAGTTTTTGGTCACAAATTTTTACATAAAACACACATTTCGATGGTTGGTCAATTAATAATGTTTTTCTGTAATTTAATATAGTTTCGTGAAACAGAGAAGCATTTGTTACGCCGAACTTTTATAAATGACAGCCATAAAAGGAGTCGTCATGCCTCACCTTTCCAGCTCCGATGTTCTCCAACTGAACTTTCCGACCCGAATCTCTCTTGGTGTTTTGACCTGCGAAACAGAATGTACTTCTCAAATAAACATCGTGAGGGGAAATAATAAAAATAAGAGAGAAATCTTACTCAAAACGAGAATAGGAGCTGCTCCGCCGCCAAACATTATAACTGCTTATTTCTTCACACACGAGTTCACTAGCACGAGGCTTACCAGAAAGAAACAAAAGACAATCTCAAAGGTGCGTTCCATACGAAATTATACAAGTTCTGTGATACAAGGGAGGAAATTTAAAAGAGCACACTGCATTGTACGCCTTAATAGTAATTTGCTTGGCGTTATCTTTTTCTCTCTCAAATGTATGATTAAGTTTCATTAAATTGTTCGTAGGTTAAATAAGTTGATTCTATCGTGTATGGAGAAAGAGTACCTGCAACTTGCATAATAATACAACGGTAACAAAAAATTCAGTTTATAATGTTGAGTGTTTCACGGAGAATGAAGTGGTGTTGTTTTAACTCTTTATTGTAATGTTTAGTTGTGAGTTGCGAACATTGCGTTTTCTTATTAGGCAACTCATAACTATGAGTTAACGAAAGGCATTCGCTGACGAATCGATAATAAATTGTACATGTAATTTTTTGCGTAATATTACAAACATATTGACATTCTATTAGTATTATAACTCGCAGCTAACTTTTTGTCTTATCTAGGAACTTTTGCTGAAATTTTTGAATCCGCCTCTGCCTTAGGGCCCTTGATCGGAAATGATGGGATGGCCCCTTGCTTGCTTCCGGAGAGTAAATTAGTTTATTGTCCTCCACGTGGTCATACGCAGTTTGTACTGCTTTTTGACAATAATTTAAAAAAAAAAAGAACTGATATGGTTGAGCAAGGTGAAAGAACCATAAGCCCTGGGGGGTGGAAGTCTTTTTGGAGGCTCCCATATTTCACAAATACGTATTATTATCAAGCTATAAATCATTCGGAAGGTTTTGTTAATAATTCGTCACTATTAAATAACACTAAATTCGGTAATAATTATTTCAATTGATACCGTTCCTAGGCAAGAACCTAGCGAGTCTTCATAAAAATCCGCCTCTACCCGAAGGAAAGCCGGAAAAAAACCCGGGTCAGTTGTTTTTTATAACAAGCAAAGATATTGTTTATTTTACAGATTAAAAAGTATAATAATATATTTCAGTTAATGTTAAAGCCATGTTTATATGACATTTGTTGACCCTACAAGATGAGGCCTGCCGCCCCATAAAATAGGTACGCTACTTAGAGGGGGTCCTTCTCGCACCATGAGTTCAGGCACAGATTTTAAACAATGATTCACCATGGATTAGTGTACAGAATAATCTGTGAATTAGGGAGAATGCGGGTAGCTTAAGATTATAACAATGCACCGTGTAAGAAAACTTATGACCCCGCGGATAAGATAATGCGATGGTACCATATTTCTTTCTGAAGATATGGTATGTTCACCTATTAGAGATTATTGATCAACAGAATATCAGCTATTATTTCTACACACTGAGGTTCTTGAGTTATTTTTTCAAGATTACTAACTCTTGAGTTTCAAAATATACGCTTCATACCACTAGCGCTCCTTCTGAGTAATTCGTGGGAAATCATGTGCGAGAAATAAATACAGTAAGAATGCTTTCTTCGACAAACGTGTGCTTGATGGAATATGAATGATTAACATCGTTCTTGACGAAAATTATTCAGTATACATATTGTTTCTTCCGTTGTTGTCGTCATGTTTCAAACGAGTTTAGTGATCTTGGAGTAGTCAAGAGTCAAGAGAATTGAAAAGCGGGTAATCGGAAAGGGTTTGGTGAGAGCTATCACGGGAACTTAAGGATTGATCGGTTAGTTCAATATCATATGTACATCGTATTTAGATGTGAAAAAGTTGGGTTTGTGAAAAGTACTGATATTTTCCTAGCATTTTTTATAATGGCAGACCAATGTGGTGTGTCAATACCCGGCAACGTTGGTTTTGTCGGAGCGGGAAATATGGCCTGGGCAATTGGAGAAAGTCTTGTTAAATCAGGTAATATTTCGAATTTCAAATAAAGAATTGTTTCCTCTACTTGCTGCAGCAATTCAATTTGTGTACAGGGGCTATCTCTCCGAAGTATATTTTTGTCTCGGCGCCTTCCGATACAAATCTTCGTCGATGGAGATCTCTGGGAGCAAATACATCGTTTGAGAATGGTTTGGTTATCAAAATGAAATTTTTTTTCTGGTTCATAAGTCAGAATTTGAAGTGAAACAGCATTTTTTTCTTGCAGGTGATATTATTAAAAACTCTGATATTGTATTCATTGCTGTAAAGCCTCTTAAATTAGAGGAAGCATTAAATGATGCCAGTAAAACTCTGACAACAGCTGTTGGAGGAAAGTTTTTTGTATCTTTACTTGCTGGTGTCAAAGTGGATGCTCTTCATAAAGTAAGATCATATTTTATTAAATGTGATGCATTCCTATTGCTGATTTTTCAAGTTAAATTGTGTGTTTCAGAAAGTGAATGCTGTAGTTCCGAAAAGTCGTGTAGTACGTGTGATGCCTAATACTCCTGTTACTGTTGGTGCTGGAGCATCATGTTGGTATTTAAATATTTATTGTATTATATTTTTATGACTTAATTTGAGTTTTAAATTCACTGAAAGTAATCATACTAATATTTATCCAGGAGTTATATGTTAGACAATTTTATTTAGTATTGATCTCATGTATACAGATGTTAAAATGATCTTTTTTTAAAGCAAACACTATATTTTAAATAGTTTACACTAAATACTTTTTTAATTGAAAATATATTAGTTTAAGTGCAAACTATTTAAATTGGGAAATAAAGTGAATGTTTTAAAAGTTTTTTTATTCAATAATTTATCTAGTATTTTAAAATAAATATTCTGAAGTTATTAATTTAGAGAATTAATAAATGTATGAATTTTCATTCTAATAATTTTTACTAGTTAACATGTTCCATTATTATTTCTTTGCTAGGTATCGTGATAAATGATGGACATGCAATTTTTTACAACAATAGTTGGTTAATAACCTAAAGAAATGCATTTAATGTCAAACTGGTTACAAACTATGTACTACCACATGGAGGACAATGAACTTATTTAATAATAAACTGATAAACCTGTTAACACTAAGCAGAAGATAATTAATGAACATATTTGTTTTATTACCTTCTGAATATTATCATTGTTCTCAGTCATTTGTCTAATAAAGTTAAATAGCAATTTGCTACTTTGAATGCCAATTTCTACTCCAATTATGCTCTTGAAATCAAAAGGGGTTAGGCCAATCAACCCAAAAAATCATTTTGCTTGCAAGAATTTTGAAAATTCGTACGTTTACTTCTGAGAAGATTGTTCCCATTTTTTTAAATACTAGGCACTGGAGGGGGTTAAATTCAATTCTTTACTGTGTATACAATGTTTAATTTTTTATTTATTGAATGGTTCATTCCTTCATTTTGTTGTCCTTCAGCATTCTTGGGAAATTGAATTATTGCCTCTTTAGGTGTCCTTAAAACTGCTTAAAGATGCTGTAAGTAGTTATTATATATTGATTTTATATGTTTGGAATATGATTCATTAATATAATTAAATAGTATGAAAACATCAGTAATGTAAAGTAATTTATCCACAGAAAGAATGTATACTTTTGATTTTAAAAAGTTGATGTATTATTTCTGTAGGGTTCCCATAGCCCTTAAAATTTTAAAAACATGTTAGATGTTTCTAAAAACACTCTAATTTTGGTTTCAACGCCCTTAATAGGACTGTTTTCCATTCTAAGGCCTTATTTTTCACCTGTTTTGCTCTTATCACAAATATTTACTAAAGTGGAAGGTTATTTTAAATAAACATACAATATTGTATGTTACATAATGTTTTATGTTACAAATATTTAATATAATATTATGTGCACTTGTTTCCTGTAGAAAAATTAATGCAGCATTTTATTTAAATATGATTTTGTTAACCTTGCTCTTTAGTAGTTGTAATTTATTTTTGTGTCTTAATTTTACTTGAAAAGCATTCGTTCACTTGCACATATTCATTATAAAATGAATTTCTTCTAGCACATCATTTAATGTTTTCTTTAATTTTGAAACATTAATCATATTGAAGAAGGAAATATACCATATCATCTTTCTTTTTTTGCTTTCATTTATTTATTTATTTTCTTGTGGTTTTAAGGTGATCCCTAAAGTCCCAAGGAAAAAAATTGCTTTTAATATAATTTTGGTTTTTTATTTTATGATGCTAACTTGAAATGTTATTCTGATTTATATGAAATGGCTTCATATAACTGTTTTTGTAATGACCTAATTAAATTAATTGTTAAAAACATTTTGTGATCTTAACACCCTTAAAAAATTGGGAATAGTCTTAAAAAAACACTTAAAAAGGTCTCTAATTTTACTGTAGTATGAGAGAGGGGAGCATGTTCTGCTGTTATGTATTATTGTTAGCTGATTGCCACCCAAATGCAGATGTAGTGTCAAGTAAAGATTTTAAGGTGATGCAGGAGTCAGGAGAGTTCATACTGTTTTATGTTATTCACAAATTGTTTGTTACGCCCATGCACCCATGGGGTTTGCGGAGGATAGATCTCTGCCATTAATAAGTCTACTAAAAGAGAATACATAATTTAGTGCTCAGCTTATTGCTCTAGGTGGTTGGATCCATGGTATACACCCCATACCCATTTTGTAGCTGACAAGTAAATCTGGAAGTCGGTCAAGACATTAAGGTGTGAGGAAAATTCCATACTTCATTTGATATCCAACTCTGACTATCCAGTCAAGAGCCCAGCACTCTAGGATCCACTGAGCTACACTGACTCATAGATTGTTGCTACTAGTTACTAGTATTCATAAAACTGATGTAAATATAAACAAAGAAGATAATTATACTTTTGTATATGATTTGATTTACCTGGCAAAACAACTTAAAAGTGCAAAATATTTTTTGTTACTGGAATGAATACATATAGGTGGTATTTAGGTATAATAAAATACATATCTGTTGTATAAAATATTATCACAATACTGTGACTGTGACTGAAATTTATTGGTATCTTTATGTGATTCTAATCTTATTTAAGTGTTAATTTTTATATGATTAGTGAGTCTAATCAATGAAAACCAACAAGGAGAACAACTTATCAGAGTGTGTTTAAAAAGAAAAATGAAATGTCAGGAAATTAATCTAGATCAATTAAGTAGTTAAATGACATTTTGTAGTATAGTATATGTGAATTTTTTAAATCTCCTTTTTCACTTATAACGTTTCACCAAGATGATGACCAAAATCTTGTGAGTTAGAAAAATGAAATCAAATTCACTTGTAGTTCACTTAAGTGGATCATTAAAACTTTTTCAATAATAGTAGACAAAAGTTCAATAAATATTGTAGAATATAGTTTTTTATCATGAAAATACATTTTAATCAATGTAACTTATGATCTATAAGTAAAATATTCTCCTTTTGTTCAAATTGTTTTATGAAGTTAAAAGTGTTTTGTAGGGTGTATTGGTATTTCTAAAAAAGTGTTTGGAGTAACATACATAACAGTAAAGGTTTAGAGGTAAAGGACATGTTATTTTTATTCTTTTTGTAGTTACTATCTGATACTTCCTGATACTTCTGTAATATTAGTAATTTATTGTTTAGTTTATTGTGGCGGTCCAACTGCTACAAGAGAAGATGTGGATGTTGTTAAGAGGATTCTCAGCCTTGGTGGTTTATGTGAGGAGGTTCCCGAATCTCTTATTGATGCAGCAGGTGCTTTGTGTGGAAGTGGTCCTGCATTTGTAAGTCCTTTTGTTGGACCAAAGAGTTCTCAATTTATCTTAGTTAATTAGATATAAAATCTTTGTTTGTTATTTGAACTTTGCATGGAACTTTACTAATTTGAAAATCCCCTCAATTTAAAATAATTTTTGTGGTCATTGAAGAAATCTGTTACTTGGAGAAGTACAGGAGATTGATTTGGAGTAATTCAATTATTTTCTGATTCAATTGTTTCAAGTTTAAAGAAATAAACTTGTATTATTTGATGGGATTTCAGCAGTCCTGGTGACACCATGTCAAAATATTTAAAACTTACATTTTGACCATCGTCTTCTTTGGAGCAAAACCCTCGATGTTGACGAGCCCTAAAGCCCCCCTCCCCCCCCCCCAAAAAAAAAAATCTTTGGAGCAATGCAATTGTATTATTTGAACCCATGCCCTATTAAATTTAAAGTTTTGGTACAAGTAGCTGAACTTTGTATATAATATTTTTATTACAATGACAATAATCACTTCTTTTCTCATCAAGTTAATTTTAGTAATTTATGCTCATTCCATTGATTCTCTTTTTCTTTACTTGACCAAAGTACTATTAACTTTTCTTTGCTCCAAACAGTAGGCATTTCTTTGAAAATGCAAATGCCTTCAAATAATTTTAAAAAAATAATGTGCGTTTCAAATCCACTTGCATTTCCTCTAGGTTTACATGATGATTGAAGCCTTGTCTGATGGTGCTGTGAAGATGGGTCTTCCTCGCCATATGGCTACAAAGTTTGCTGCACAGACTCTAAAAGGAGCTGCAATGATGGTCCTGGAGACAGGCAAGCATCCAGGACAGCTGAAAGATGAAGTTTGCTCACCCGGTGGAACTACTATTACTGGTGTACATGCAATGGAGAAGGCTGGTGTGAGGTAAGAAGTATAACCTATGTCCATTGTTCTTTGCAAAGATTGGACTGCTTGAAATAGAATTTGGTAACTAGATATTTTAAAGATTTTGTATATGTATGTGTTTATTGAATCAATTGAAATTTTTGGCACATTTCAAAAAAGCATATGTAATGAAATCAGCATCTTATAGCATAAGTCTTTCAATAAGTTCTTATATGTGGAAGTGCAAGATATTAATAATTCATGAAAATGGTTCAAAATGAATTGTAATTTGACACTATTTAGTTCAATGAAATTAATAGAAATGATTATAATTTGAAATACAAGCATGTAGTCAGCACTTCAAAATAGAATGGTTTGGGGAAGGAGTTGATACAAAGATATGAAGGTTTAGGAAACAAAAATTTATCTGGAACATATTTTGATTCAAAAGAGATTACTTTTCATGTGAGTGTGAATATCAAGGTAAAGAACAAGTACAAAGAACAAAGTATGGGAACAATACAAAATTTGGGATTTAAGAAAAATGTGAGGTAAATTTATTTAGGCTGATCAATCGGTGGCTAGAACTGAATGTTTGGGAAAGGATTTACTTTACAAAATTTTAATCCAGGTTGAATTGAAGTTCCAACTGAAAAGAACTTGATTGGAAGATTTATCAAGCTCAGTTCAAATAGTGCAACTCTCATCATATTTCGCTGAGATGAAAGTAATATCTCCCAGAAAAATGTTCCCATATATTAAGTGAAATTGTATGGTTCAAAATATGATTTCTAGAATTTATTATATTGCATCTTAAAAAAAAAAAATATTGTCTGATGAGAACATATTATCATAAGACTCAATTCCTCTGATGATACCAAATTTATTTTACTATGTTACTGTCATTTTGACAAATCACATTATCTTCCTCAGCGCTTGATACACTCATCCAATAATTTACGGTGTGCAGCATGTACAGGCTCATTAATAAAATCACAAATATGGGTGATGCTCTAAATTGATGAACTTATAGAAGTGAACCGAGTCTGAGGAGGGAAATGTGAGTTATTGATGTGTTGGCATCATAGTTAAATAAATTGAATCCAATGGTGAGAACCAATTTGTATTTGAAATGGCTGAAATGTCCCAGCTGTGAATATTATCATTACTTCAAAATAATTAATTAAAGACTTACGACCTAAGGTAATAAGTCTTTAATTATTTATTTATGTTGATTGTATAATGGACGTTAATAGTAGTAGAATTATTATTACTTCCAGTGTTGTATTGATGTACAATTTCTTTTACAAAACATGGGTGACACTTAAGTATTTCAGTTTCAACAAAAACCAGTCTCTTAACGTGTGAATACAAGGAAGTGTTTGATTCTGTAATTCCCTAAACATCTCTTCTTCCCTACTTTTACTTAGATTGGTCAGGTGGGAAAGCTGGCCTCATGACCTGAACCTCCTCATAAGTTAATAAATGTACAAATAAAAATAAAATATAGAAAGGGAGTTTATAAGAATCTGAGGGGTGTGATGTATATGTTATACAAACTTTTTTTTATTTTTGGAAACCGTATCAGTGGCTTGAAGACATGACACAACCACAGAAGATAATAGATATTTGCAAATAAGCAGAGGAATACTTAAATCTGTAATTCTAACTGGAATTAGGAATTCATAAAATAGTATTTTAGTTTGGAAATTAAGATTATCAATGTGACAATTCCAGCCACATTTTTTTAGAATAAAGATGAAAGGAAGATGAAGCTTATTTAAGTTATATTTTACTTTTATTTCAGGAGTGCACTGATTGATGCTGTTGAAGCAGCCACAAAACGTTCTATAGAATTGGGTGAAAAATATTGAAGTTAGTGTTCTGCAAAATCATGGATCTCAGTGTTGTTCATGAAATACAATATTGTGATAATGTTTTAGTATATTATTGTATTTTATTGTGTGTTCCTTGATGTTATTTCAGTTAATATATTTAATTTTTAATTAAGTAAATATTGTTGGTGTACATAGTACTTAATAGCCAAATAAATTAACTTGGGGAAATATATTTCAATCAATTTTCCTACGAGTGTTGTTTGGTTGCCTAAATAATGTGTTTCAAGTATTTGTGTAAATAATTTTGAAAAAAAAAAAAAAAAAAAATCTACTGAAATACAATAGCATTTTCAAATATATTCTGTTGTTTGTTTTAAAACATCTGAATTTCCTTGGGAAAAAAATGGCTTATATACACGAGAAACTCATTGAGATCCCAATCTAGAAGAAAAAAAAGAAAAAGAATGAAATTACGATTACAATTGTTAGTGATATTCTTAAGGCATTATATTCAGTTGTCCATAATATATGATAAATTAAATTAATTTATGATCCTACTAGCTTCTTTAATTATTTTAACCATTTGGTCGGAAGCACTCTTACAGGGGACCTTATTTATTGTCAATTGCACATAAGTGACATCTCGCTATTCTAACAACCTGGTACGGTATGGCTGTATTTCCCAATAATCTACGACATAGAAGAATGTGTTAATTAAGACAAATAATACATTAGATAAACCAAAAGAAATGTGGATGTTGGGCAAAAGGAACATTATTGAAAGTTATCAAATTTAAGCAAACAGAAATATCAGCTGTATCTACTTTTTTTTTTTTTTTTGAGAAAGACTTCAAAAACTTGAAGATAAGGCAAAATTTTTAAGTCTGGTCTTCTATCAGATGGAACTTTATACTTGGAAAAGGATTTACTTTTAAAACTTTATTTCCAATTGTTGAACGTGGTAGTACTATGATAAAATATAATTGATTGTAATATGTATATTCAGCCATTACATGGCTGTTCTTATAATGGTGCTTCAGCTGCGTTCACGTGAGGCTGGGAGTGGGATTCCCTGTAAGCATGTGTTTTTTTACTAAGATTTGACTAAAATGTAAATTAATTATGTTCAAATCTAATTAAAAAATATCAAATAAGAGAGGAATGAACTTATAAAATGACTAATTTATTACAAAATATTACAATAATTTTTTAATTTTGGAAATGTAATGCAACTTCCGATTGTCATCTTTTGGAAAATTAATCCATTTTATCAGATGCACCAGAAATTCTACAACCAATACTTTTTTTATCAGGCAATTCCAATAATTTATCGATCTATTTCTATTAACTATTTATCTCTTTTAGTGTATAGTAATATATTGTTTTTTTAATTTTACTCAGTACCTGTACTGATTCCAACTCTGTAGCAGAAGAAAGGAGAAGGTAGTGCGATTCTTAAAATTATGATTTGGTCTAAAACTTTCATGATGTGTTAAATATATTATTCAATTCATAACATATTACTGTATGTCATTTCATGAGATTCGGACCATTTGGCTTGCTCTTCCACCTAACCTTGGTGAAGATTTTGGGAAGGAGAGATGTTGGGTTGTCAAGGAACTTACGGTACCAAACACATTCGTCTGGAGTAAGTTAGTGAATCCCCAACTGGAAACCTCACCTGGTTCGGCCAAGTAGGGTTTGAACCTGCGCTCTACCACTCAGTGATATTGTGGTGGCATAGACACTATCACTAGACCATCGCTGTCATCCTAGTAATTGTAATTTATGCAATTTAAATAACTTTTCAATTTTTATAGATATAGGAAAATCAATTACCATTTTTTAATATTATGTAAGCACTGGGTTATTCTGAAAAAAAATGTTGATTTTTTTTATTAGTTTAGAAGAATTTTCATGTCGAGCATGTTTTGCAAACAAAGAATGATGCAAAATATGAATTTTGTGAAAAATGAAGAAACCTTAAGAAAATTTATGTTTATATCTGTTAGTGACTCCATTAAGTAAAGAAAGAACTTCTTTCAGATTTTGTGTCCTTTTTTCAGTAATTTCATAATAAAACTATTACTTCATGGAGTACTAAGTCACAAGAGTGCATAATAAACTTTTAACATACTCTTGTGTATTTGACTTCTGCACAAATATGAAATTATAATGCGAATTTCTGATTCCCACTGTACCAGAGAGTCTGTAAAAACTCGCTATAATATTTAGTAGATTGCAGATATACCTCATCACAAGTGATATGGACTCATTTATTTAGCACAGATAGACAGGAACAATCTAAAAACCACCACCTCAGTATTAAGACCCCAAATGGATACATTTCTCAAAATGTCATGAAATGTGCTATACATAACAGGAAGTGAAAACAAATACTCAAGCTCATGAGAGAGACTTGCAAATAAAAAGTAATAGCCATGGTGGTGTCTCATTTCAATAAAGACTTGTTTAGTTCTCCATATACATTCATAAACTGCCTCCCAGATAACGCTACTCAAGTGCCTTGCACTTGCTGAACATAAGTGTTGGATAGTCTAGTGTATTCAAACTTCTTTAATCCTATTTAATACTTATACTCTGTTACATTTTTGTGTGGATACTTCAATTTGCAAGGGGTGTAGTGCCTAGTGTACTCGCCTTCTACCTCTGGTAACGTGGTTTCAAACCCTGTCCGATCCAAGTAGAATTCGCGGTGGTGGCAGAATTTCTTGAGGTTCTCCCGTTACCCCTACCTATTATTCCACTCATCATAATTCACCCCCATGTCATTCATTCATCACCCGCGTCGTGGAGGTGCGACAGGAAGGGCATCCGACACCCTGGTAATTTCCCCGCCACATCAAGGTAGGAGGTATCATATCATCCCCACCTCTCCGACCCCTACAGACTAAGGAAAAGGAGTTAAGGTTCAAACAAACAAAAAATCTTCAATTTGCAAGTAACTATTATGGAACTTGAAAAACAGCAATTAAATACTAATGACACGCCAGAACAATCCATAGGCAGAAGAACTTATAGGTATCACGAGGACACGGAATGTTTACAATAAAATTTAAGCATTAAGTTCACATTTTGGAATACAAATTCAACGATCAAAGTGACTGTGACTTAGGTTTTCATCAATTAATGTTCGTCATTTTGGATGAAATTTTAAATCATTGGGAGAGGGCTTAGTGTGGTTAGTCGGGAAGCGGAATGTTACCGTCCCCTCTGAATCTGAAGTCGCGGCAAGGATTCAACCAGATTCAACTAAGAAGCCGAGCGACACGTCTTTAACCGGAATACAACCCCCCTACACCACGGGCGTCAAACAGCATAACCGATAATCGTATTCTTATATATACAAGTTATTTACATCCATAACGCTCTAGTAAACAATGTCATTGAGTGGCCATCTGTTAGCGCCAAACATCCATTCATTTCAAGTGGCCACCGATGGCCATTTTGAGTAGAGCGTCCCGGAATCAAATTTCAAAATATTCAGTTCCTGTTGAATATTAAGAAGAAAATATCGCTCCAACAAAAAAAGCTAATAATGCTATACCTGTCTTCGAGAGGTGACTTCGTGTGTGGGGGAGGCATTTTGACTCTCTTGTAATTCTAGTTTCAATTAAGTTTTTAAAAACATTTTCCTTTGTCTTTTTTTTTTAATATTGACATTAAACTCACGACGGAAATACGATAAGGTTTTGGAATAAATATATACTATCGAAAAGCTACAAAAAAAAGGTTGAAATGGCGAGGTACTGTTCTCCATGGCAGGTCCAAGGACTTTTGGTAGATGCGAGGTTCCTTTTTGACATCGTTCCTCAACAACCTCCCTTTTTAAGATACTACCTGTACATGCCCTGCGGGCGCCAAGGGAAAATGACATCGGTATTACAGTGTTGTCACCATCTCACCTTAGCTTTAAAGCCGATCAGAGAAATTCAGGAGAATTACAAAAGTGCAGATCTCACTAAGCAGCAGAGATTGCAAATACACTATGATTTCGTAGAATCACTTCAGCGATCGTCGTGAGACTAAAAGGGGAAGAAGTATGATAAGTGTTACATTGTGGACATTGCATTCGCAGAATATCGTGCTGCGTCTTACCTTGAAGAGGGGAAGCTGGGTGGCCAGTGCCGGCAACGTCTGATCTTCACTGGGTCTTGGACCGTCCCTGCTGTTCTAACACCAAGTGCATTGTGGGCGTCTGGAGAACCACATGCAATACCGGAAAGATGGAATATGACACTGATAAGATAATCCCGGGGAATTTTGGAGTTTTGTCTCGCATTAACAGTTAGTGGAGATTACGCACGCATTAAGTGGAGATGTATATATTCGCCTGAAATTCAATTCGAAATAGAACACTCCAAAAGATACGAACATAATGTATGTGGTCACTGAGGGAGCTACTATCCTTTGTCTAGCGCATAACACAAACTGAACCGCCTTTTCTTTTGAGGGACTCATTCTCGTGGGACGGTTCCAATACATATACTACAATGCCCTACGACTCTTGCTCCATGAAAAGAGAGCAGGAAAGTCGAAGGGCTCAGATACTATCTACCGTGAGTGGAAGAACTTTTTCCTGTATTGTTTACGACCAGTAGTGGCAATGAGGAATCAAAAGTGGGGGGGGGGGNAGGCAAGACAATTAGTGAATACCACATCAAGGATAGGTAATTTTCTTTTATAATTCCCAATTTTCATTTCGGATAAAATGAAATTTTTATTTTTCCTAAAAAAAGGGGGCGGCTGCACCTCCCACGCCGCCCACCCAATCGCCACCACTGCTTCGGACAAATAGCTCAAAATAGAATCAATGCCCCTTTTCACTGTCTCCACCAGTGGATTCACTCGTTGCTCTCGGTTAATAATGACCTTACGTATCGATAGGAAATACGTCATTGATTTAGATATCCAATTTCAAGGTCTGCTATTTCCTTAGTTTTTATATTGTGAAAATAAATATAATTTTTTCTTCCGAAAGGAGAAATTTTGAAAAAACAAAATTTTAAAGATAGTTGATCGAGAGGCTTCAAGCTTTTTTTAATTTGTGTAAATGTGTAACAGTAGTCTTCAACCATTAAATTAGAATTTGTTTAGGTGATGCTCACCAATCAAAATGATTCTTTAGTTAATTAAATGGTGTTAATTTGCAAATATCTCATATTTATTATACTTTGAGCAACAATTTTAAATTTTGTACATCAATGAATAGAAGAGAATGTGTCAACCACATAGCAAGTAGATGATTTTTACTTTCTCATATACGTAATATATAGAAAAACGTCTCCAAGGATTTTGCTTAACTTTTCTGCATATACTAAAGTACAATTAGTACGCATTACATCGCATTAACGGCATTTTGCTTGAAAGTTTGAAATTACGCAGTAAAATAATTTCTCTCTGCTACACTTACACATTAGTTTACTTTTTCAAGAAGCTTGAATAATATTTAGCAGTGTTAATGGACCAAGTAGACGTAGAATACACTTTTCATAAATTGAAATGAAAGGTGTGATGAAATACATAGGAGGAGAGTAAACGCCCTGCATGTACGAAAATACATCAATTTTTGTTTACAACGATATTACATTTACATATCACTTTTATGATATTTATAAGACCGATATGTCGCTATATGTTTTGAAATAATATTCTGAATATTTATTTTCCTTTCAAATTTCAAATAAAAGACAGTAATAAGTTCATCTAGCGACTTCGAGCACGAATAGAGCACTGGAAGACGGCAAAAATATAGAGGACCACGCCAGAAATGACCCTTTCACTATAGAATTCTTTCTCACTCTATACTGCAGGCGGAGAAACGTATATGAAAAAGTATGTGCAATGATTTTGCACCACTAGTTTACCATATGGTATAGCTACAGACAAAACAGCTCACGTGGTGCACCTGAAACACTGTTTATCAACTATTTTGCTGGTTTTATCGTAAATCTTTTCCTTATTGTTTTTTTAAGGAAAAGGATCATGCCTTTTAAACAAGGTTTCTCTTGGAATACACCTGGATATATGTAATTTGGAGTACTTTGATATTTCTTTCTATTTGAATTTTACCGTTCAACGTGTAGTCATCATGATTTGCCGGCTAATATTTTGCTAGTGAAAGTTTTAAATTTTTATTTGGATGTCAATTTTAAACTTGTCCCTTTCTCTTGAACGCTGTGATAGTCCTTTATACTCTCATTTTTTTGTAATGATGTCACCTCATAGTTTGGTACTAATACTATAATAGATTTTGCCGAAATGTTTTAAAATTTTGATTGAATTAATGAAATGAAAAATTTGAGAGAAAACAGAGGTAATAAATTTTTTTTTCGAGATATATAACTGTAACAACAACGCGTTGATAACAATATCTTCATGAATTTTTGTTCGCACATTATTCTCGTGGCAGCGTCTGATTAATATAAAAGACATAATCTGCAAGTATGTTTTCGGGAGATTCAGTGAACGCACGGTTACCGAAGAAAACATGTGCGCTTCTTTCTTCTCTCTCAAGGAGCAACGACCTCCCATTCACACCTCAGTCGTCCCGCTCAACAGCCAAATCTCACTATATCCCGCTATCCCCTTTTCTTCTCTTCCCTCTCCATTTTAACACTATTCAGTCCCGCATGTCTTCCGTTACATAAGAGTACCTCCAACGCACGTGTCCCCCTGCTCCAAGGGCTAAAATAAGCGAACCAGCGACTGTCGCGACAAGCAGGTCGCTTCGTTGCGAGACGCGGAGCGCGCCAACGGAGGCGGAGTCGTCGACGATTCTTTTGCTATTATTGTGGGCTTCTCACACCCGACGTGACCGAACGTTGTCCTCGGTTTGACACAACGTACAAACTGAATAGTTCGCATGCGGCAAGATTCCTTGTGGTAAGAACGAAGCACGTATGTTATTGGTGGTTCTTCCTTCTGTCAAAACTGTGTTGTTGGGAACAGGAATGTTATTGGCTTCTTCACTACAGTCTAATGAGTAAGTATAATGAAATTTTGGTTTGTGTTCCTCTCTTCGAAAACCAATGACTGCTTTCCAAATTTTTCTCTCAAATGTAACGTTGCTTTTTCTGTGCTGAACCAGATAATCATTGATTCACACTCTCAATTGTACATTCAATTTACTTGATAAAATTGGGGCAAATAAATGTAGGTCATAGACATATAAATAAATAAATTTATTGTCAAAAAACAGTACAGACTGCGTATGACCACGTGGAGGACAATAAACTAATTTACTCTCCGGAAGCAAGCAAGGGACCATCCCATCAATTCCGATCAAGGGCCCTAAGGCAGAGGCGGATTCAAAAATTTCAGCAAAAGTTCCTAGATAAGATAAAAAGTTAGCTGCGAGTTATAATACATATATAATGTCAATATGTTTGTAATTTAACGCAAATATGTTTGTAAATTTACATGTACAAGTTATTATCGAACTATAGATTATTCTGAGTATAGTGTTTAAAAATCATAAGAGTTGAAAAAACACTAAATTCACGATTTATTGTTACAATAAACACGCCCCTAGACAAAGCCTAGAGAACCTGTATAAGAAATCCGCCTCTACCCGAAGGAAAAACGGAGAAAAACCCGGGCCAGGATGGGGCTACAGAATTAATGTACACAACCGTGCCAAAGTTGAGTACACATAAAACTAAATTAATATGAGCCATACGGCAACACAACCATGCAAGAAAATAGTGTTTGAGATTGTTATAAGTTATTTAAGAAGTGCTACAGCAATGGCGTGATAAAGTACAAGACGAATTTAACTTTTATTAAAATCAAATAAAAAGTTTTCTCTTACCTGCGCAGACTGTACTCTTAGCTTCTATTTAGTGGTAACAGGAAAACAAAATCTGGCCCAATATCAGAACTCGGAGTTGACCAAAGTATACGCTTAGGTGTCCAGGGAAGCCGGGTTTCGACAAATTTTTAAACAGCAGCTTTTATAAGCTACATACATTATTCTAACAGAAAAACCCATTATCAAGACGTAATTTTTATATTTTCTATCTTTTTCTATTTCTTCACCTCTACCACTTCATATTGTACTACTGAATGAAAGTAACCTAGTTGGAAATATAATAAATATTATACTGAACTGTGTACTGAATAGTTTATATCAGGTCAACGGCGGAAATGATCAAGAAAACAGTGTGTCTTAAAAATTTGGAAGCCGCTCTAACAAGCGTATTTTGAGTCGTATTAAAATGACATAAAACGCCCGAGTGTGGTATTTGCTACATGAGATTTCCTTTCTCCCAAATAAATTTCTATATCCATCGGCGAATAAGAAATTTAGAATGAATAAAGGGTTGCGCAATACAAAATTATTTTGAAAGTAGAATGTATTCATCTAATGATAAGTATCATACCGGAATTTTGTTCTACGCACCTGCAGTGCATTTAATGATACCTGGGGTAGGAGTCCTTTTGGATACCTCATGTATACAAGTTCAATAATATTTTAGATTATGTAAAAAATTGAATTTTGAACTGTATAAGTTGAGTTTATAATCTTAGCTATTATTTTTTCTGTTTTAAAAAGTGTAAAAAATATATTTCCGTTCAAATCCCCCATTAGGAGGCTCCTTATAGGATGAGACCCGGGGCGCACCATCCTCCACGCCCTTGTCTAGATACGCTACTGGTAGTAATTGGAGAGTCAATTTGATTTTCGTCCTCCACGTGTTCACTCACAGTTTTTAACAGCTTTTTTGAAAAATTATTTATTACTATATGTGACGGAATTACGAAGTTGAAAGAGCCAATTGGCATAATCATTATTTTCAAAATACTGTGCAGGAGGAAGCATATTTATCCTATTTAATATGCGTCGGAGAAATATAATTCCAATCATAAACCAAATAAAATTTCTGAACACCAACTGGCTATTTCATTTTCCTAACTTAAGCCGATCAATGTTATTTCTTTTCTCTCTTAGGGGGGCAATGGAAAATTGCCCCCCTAGATGGGGGGCGTAGATGGAAAATTGCCTTCGTTCGTTGTTCCTGCGTCGAGTACTTTCTGGGTTCTGTCTCTGATTGTTCTACAAACATTTTTTTTGAAAATACGCTATTAAAGCAGCCGTGAAAAAATGTGTGAAATAAAAACAATTTTATTTGAAAAATCAATAAAGGTGACTTATTTAGTGAAAACCGTATTTGGATATCTCTATTCCTTAAGAAGAAATTTGATATGTTCGCTTTTATTGGCGCACCTGGTACTGCCTATCCATATCAGCGTATAAATAGGTCTTTTATGTATTGAGTACGTAATCACTTCAAGATAGTATTTATTTTGCTGAACATAATGTACAGTTATCATGAGACTTGCGTTTTCTAAGTGTCTCTGCCCTATTTTGTGGGATTAGAATCAAAATGTTCCCATATTAGTTTATCAGCTAATTGGTTTTTATGCTTGTATTTTTGTAAGCACGGTTATACTCATTCTAATAGACGAAAACGTCTAAATACGAAGAGAAAGAGCGGGTTCTTGAATGACTCAGAAGCTGAACAATGTTGATTAGCTCAAGTCGTCGCGAGCAAAAGAGCGAAAAAGGAAATCGTATGTCTTTCGGAAGATTACAGCATCCAGAAATGGCAGAAGATACAGACCACACAGTGCCCAGACGTTTACAGTACAAAAGCAGGACAAACAAACAATCTAATGAGTAAGAGAAACATATCACTGTTTGACTTAAAAATTCATTCCTGACTATTCAACAATATTCTGCATCACTTTTAATTGTTTTATCACAGCATTTTAAAATATTTTTCTTTAGTTCAGTCATGTTTGGGTTTTTATTTTAAACTAGAGAAACTATTATAAAAGTGAATTTCGATTTATATTAATAGTTACCATCAATTTGCAATATTTTCGTAAAAATATATTGATAACGTTACGTATGTGTTAAATAACGGTTCTATTACTGTCCCTTGAAAATAATATTTGTTGATTATTATGTAGATATTATAACAGGTAACTATTTTGCTTTTTTTAGGGAAGCGTTTTGCTTGTGGATGTAGAAATGTTAAATACATCTCTGCCTTTGTACCCTTGAACGTTGACGGAGAGTAAATTAGTTTGTCCTCCAGTCCTGTACTGTAACTTGATTTTTTTACACATTTAATTTTTTCATTCTTAAGGAATGATTTGTTGTAAAGTTTGGTTGTGCATCATTTAAATTCTGTTGGCAACATTGTTTTAAGAAAACGTATTCTAAACGTTACTCCTTAAAATACCCCTAAAAACGGGCACTTTTTACGCTCTCACATTTGTAGACTGAAAATATCAAAGTATGTTTAATAAAATATCATTTAATACCTATAAACAGAATAAACCATGGAAGATTTATTATTGAAAAGTAATTGATTTTTATTTGTCGTCGGTTATTTTGTTAATGAGCTTCTAACTCGAGTTCACATTCTTTTGTGTCCGAGAGAAGTAAAGGTTATTTTGAAAACTTTGGATATTAATTTTTAATTTGAAAAGGATACATAAATGTTTCTAAAGTTCTCAAATTGTTCTTTTATATTTTTGACCAACGCCATTAAAAATTAATACATATCAATCCACACAGCTTCTTGTGTTAATGGTCTGCTCTGTAATGAGTTCCAATTTTTATTAATTTGAGGAATTTTGGTGAAGGTAGTCCTCGAGAATGCGTCCTTGGGTAGACATGTTCTCGCGATTTGAGAAAGGTTGACCTGAGTATGTTTCTTTTTATTATTGTAGTAATTGTAAATAGGAAATATAGCGTGCTATTGAAGAATTTTTTCTGGGATGAAATTGAACTCGGGATGACTTGGTGATGAGCTACAACGCTATCACTTGAGCCGCTAGAGGGGCGAATTTAGACGTAATCTAACTGTACTAGATGTAAATGAGAATTGATAAAAAAAAATTGAAAGAACGTTGTTTCCTTTGTCTCAATTACCGTTGACCTCTACTTTGTCATTGTTTGATTCAGTCGGTTGCTCAGCGTACGACTCCGCTCTATCTACGAAGCGTCGTCGAGTAGCGCGACAGTGAACAAAAGACGCTGTCCAGGGCAAAGGTCCGCTTGTGTGCGCGAACTCTTCTCGCCTCCCGCCATCGACACCGCATCGTCACGACGTGGCTCGCGTGCCGCAGGTATCTCGTATGCCGGCGACTCCGCGAACCTTTGATGGACGTGAGACTAGCTGGGGAATACACGCCTTGGACTTCGCGGGATAAGGAAAGAGTAAGTTCTGCAATGCGCCTAGGCATGCTTTAGTGATAATTTTTGCTGGTAAGGGAACATTTTCAGAAACCGAATTTTTTTTATCAAAAATGAACTTTTATTGAAGGGTGTTGTGCTCTTAGGATTTTATTCGTAGGATTATTTCCTACGAATAAAACACGGTTGTAGTATTTCTTTTACGAAAAAAATTGTTTCCATTTTACCACTAACAATTGAGTTTTTACAAATCAACAATAGTCAAATTTAATTCCCAATTTTGTAATTTGTATCAGCACCTGCTAACCTTGCGCATGAAAAATGATTTTCAAAAAAATATTATGGAATCAATAACTTTTAATAATTTTATTTTTGACTTTTAATTGTTCGTTTTCTGTATTTTTTCATTCATTAGAAAATTACTAATTTTCATTAATTTTCGGTGATTGGAAAATGATTTCACCTTCTCTACTACATGCGATATTGTCATCGCCACATCATTCGCAAAATCCATCATTGTGAACTTTTTTATTGTACTTTGAAGTGGTCAAATTGTTTGGAAGCGTGTCTTGTGATACCTTCTGGTAGAAGTGCATCAGCATATCGTGTTTTTGTTGACGCACTCTTTTGACGCCTACCTTGTGCGTTTTGAAAAAGAAAGGCAATATTTCGCTTACTCATAGATCGTCTTATGCTGAATATAACATATTTTCAGGAATGCACGTAAACAAAGTTTATTTTGAATTGGGATTACATAATTACTGTGGAGCTTATTCGTAGATAGATTTTTTTCGAGAAATATTGTAAAGAGCTGATTCTTAAAAACACATGAAATTAAATATTCTAATAAATACGTATTATTTCATAATGATATATTAAATACGTCATAAGTTAAGGAACAAAGAAAGTGCAAAGAAATGAAGGTAGATACGCTTGAACATATTTTCAGTTTCATTTCTATTTCCTTTCTGTTATTTTCAATACCAAAACTTTATCTGCTCCATTGAATATCAATTGATACGTATGAATAACCTGATGATCCCTGTCGTTATCAGAGACGAAGTAACTTCTGTGGTCATAAACTATAAAGCTACGTGCGCAACTGTTTCCGATGAACAATCGCCTCCAACTGTAGTACTGATAGCGAGGCTGATATGACAGGTATATGGGATGTAGATAAAACACTGTTCTGTTGTTGAAATCCTTTTGCTACGTAAGTTCTGAAAAATATTTCTCTTCATGTTTCGTAGTGTTAAAAATTATATTGGTAATTGTATTAAGGCAAAACATTTATAATACTTTACTAAATTAAAAGTGAATAAAATATCAATTAAACAGGATCCTTTCATTATGTGAGGATGTAGCACTGGAGGAAAGAAGTCGATTCATTTGAAGAATAAAATCAGTTTACGAACTTCAACAGATTTAGTATTTCATTATTACATTTATAATGTGTATCCTCTCTAAATTTACGTTTATTTATTCTAAATTTGCATGTATTCATTCTGTGGCTTTGACAATACTCAGCTTTGAACTCAGCTCTTCATAAAATATACTTACAGTTTATATATATATATATATATATATATATATATATATATATATATATATATATATATATATATATATATATATATATATATANGATTAACTGATTTTACTCTTCAAGGGTAACGTATATAAATATACAATGTATTTATGTTTGTAGCAATCTGATGCCATAATCTTCAGATGCGTTGAAAAGATTTGTTGCTCTAAATTGTTGGCTATATTTCGAGAAAACAGAAGTAATTTGTTGGAAATATTTCGTGTTGGACACATACATTTTCGAAGTTTATTAGAAATTCAATCCCCACAAAGTTGTTAGTAAAAGATAGTTGACGTTTGTTTCAATGCTTGGGATGTTCTTTGCCATTATGTTGAAAGGTAAAAATAAATTCAAAGGTTTAAAGACGTTTCATTTTCTGATATTAATGGAATTTTATCTTACCGGAAATAAACCGACAGAAACATGAATGTGTGTATGAGCTTACAAATAATTAATTATAAATTCTTAATAATTTTTGGATATGTATTAAGTTTCATCAGATAATATTTCAAATGAAAAACGCGATGGGAAAAGATTATATTTTTCAACTCAAAAAAAAAAAAAGTTAAGACAAAAAAGGTGTATCGACCCATCTTCCCATCATCGTCTATCAGCAAACAAGTACTGTTTCGTCCTTGTCAACGAAGAGAAAATCTCATCATTAACAAAATTATTTTAGGTGCTGTAATTAGTTATCTAATCGCGATAAGTTTCCTTATATTTCAGTGATTTAATAAGTGTGGTAATTATTTAAACTTGTGTTGGACTTATATCACGAATATCGATTGTACCGATATATTCTCAACTTTGGAGTCATGACAGTAAATGTTTTGGTTAAAAGTATTTATGGTTTGCATACTTGCCATTAACACAAATCAGGTCGCATGGCATTGAGGATTTGCTTTGTGAACTACAAAACTATTGAACGGTGTTGTTGTATGTATTTGTAATATTATTATGTTATTTTTAACATATATAAATTAAACCTTATTTAAATTATTTCTTCTTACGCCGTAAATGAGTAGCTAAAGTGAGAGTTTTTGGATGATTTAGGATGCCCCTCCCAATTTTTTTAACATTTTTCACGGTAAATAGTTAAAATGTTTAAAGAAGTATTAAGCACGATGCTGAATTTTGATATTTGTCAAAATTAGGAAACTAATATATTTTCTTTTGAAGAGGTATATATGAGGAACTTTTTTTCATAAAGTATGCTCCAAATTAGCAAAATCTTCCTACCGCACAAAAAGAAAGAACTATAGTCGCCTTCAAATGAGGTTCAATAAAGTGAACCACGCTTTGTAAGGTAAGAATTGACTCAATAATAATTTTTCCTTCAGTAAACGAAAACAACTCCTTATATGCTAAAGTCATTTTTAAATAATGTATGAGGGAAATTCAGAAGAAAAGAAACGTGACAAAAAATGATACCCTTGAGTCTTTCCATTTCCTCTTCTCTCTTCGTCTAGTTGTGGTTAGGATTGGTGAGTTATCTTAGAAGTCACGATTTCAGCTATACGCCCTCGCCCCACTTGTGGCTCAGGTGGCAGCGTTCTAGCTCATCACCAAGTCATCCCGGTGGGGCCAGATAAAATTTGTAGCTTTTCACATGAATGTCCCAGTTCATATAGCTGTGACTACTGGAAAGCAAACCTTTCTTCCTCTGTCCACCTCTTCCTAGTATCAATAACTCTAACTAACTAACCACTCCTACTAACCCCTCCACGTGGGCCAAGTTATTGGGGAACCCAGCTAAGCGGTCCACCTGCTAACAACATCCTACCTCCTATCGCTCCATGTAGATAAGCTTCAATAGCACGCTACATTTCCTATTTACAAATACTATACGCCCAGCGGATACGTGAAATTACGTAAACGGCTATCTTCCTTTGAACTTTGATAACATAGGTTCACAATTTTTGAGGATAAGGTGTCGTATGATTATATCTTCCTTTTTTTCATACTAGAGTTCATGCATCAGCGTAAATAGCATCGACCGCAATTGATTCTTAACTTCGAACGATGCATCCATGAATTTATTAAAAATCAACAGTAAAGTACACGCAAATATCTCTTATTATCTCGTAGAAATTAAGAAAAGTCAGGAGAGATTTTCTTTACCTTTCATACAAATGTTGTATGTATATATTATGAAATTATTTTGAAAAACTTTCGATATGCAATTTTCGAAGCAAGTTGTTGAGTGAAAAACCTACGACGAATGATTTTACAAGTTGTGTATAGGAAAACGCAGAGTGTATCCTCAGGGAATTTCTATAACTTTACTAAAGAACATATTCCTTTTGTTGACGTTTTACGGTAGTTGCCCAGAGACAAATGTAAACCTTTGTTCCCACGTTCTGGAAGCAAATACTTGTTCTAAATTTTCTCTTTGTTTCTTTACATAAACAAATTTGAATTCCTTCCGAACCATCACTGAAATCCTAATACATAATGGAAACACCCAACGATAACATAAACTTGTATATACCGAAACAAAAGTTTGCAAGTCGCAATGCTTTCTCTGTACACATTAAATGAGAAAGTTGTCTTGTAATAAATGTATATCTAACTATTTCGTATTCTTTTTTAAGGACATGAGTTATTTGAAGATATGTCGAGACACACCTTTTTATAATTGATATTGCTTTAGTTGTAAAATTGAATCATGTCGGATTTACTTGATTAGTCGAAGTTTTCTTTTGTCCTCTGGCCACTTTTCTCTAATAGGTATTGCACGAATGGGCCCCTAAATCAATTTAAAAAAATTATATTGCTTGTTGAAGAAGTTGACTAATTATCCCCCCGCACACACACACGCACTCACGAACAGTGGTCAAACTTTTTCAGTTTTAGTGAGTTGAGAGCACCTATAGTCACTCGATACCTGTATTATAACAGGCAAGTATGACGCCAATACTGAACTTTATGGAATTATCATTTTATCATTTGTAACTTGCTGAGATTATTTCAAATCCCCAAAACTTAATTGTTTTACATCCAATGTTAACACTCGTAAGTTGTTTGAATTAGATAAATACCGCTAATAAAAACATTTCATGCCTTTGCAATATTCAAATGGCTGATATAAAAAAATTCTGACTTTGTATTTTTTATTTTAGAGAGGTCAATAATGATTCATATTCCAATAAGGTACAATCCACAGAGAGGTTGGCGCAATCTGTCATCATTGATTAGTCCTTGAATATGTAGCGCATCACACATATTTTCAGTACAAATTCTCAAAAAACATCATGAGATTTCTTTATTTGTTTTAATTTTGTGTTCTCTGTCAAATCGTGTTTTCCTTTCTTCCTGGTTAACATTATTCTTGAGTTTGTACAAAATGCATTCCCCTCACAAATGCGTAACCTGATCATCATCTTTTCCACACATACACTTCTTCTCACTCTGCCTCCCTATTTTTGACAAATAACTTCGAAAGTTCCCATGTCCTGTCAGTATTTCTGTGACCTATTTTCTATTTTCCCTATGTATTTAATGTTTCGTATATATTTGTATTAAGTCTTCTAGTCTCTGCTTTGTCACAGTACACATTTCACCCACTGATAAGTTCAATTGTCAAAATCTGGTAATTTCTTGTTAATTTAGTTAATCTTTTTCCATTCGTATTTGTTTCCTGCTCAGTTCGTACGATCTTCGAGTATTTCAATTTTGTACTGAATAAGTTCAATGACGTGTGGCGCATTTTCGAAATTGTCTGTTGACACCTACTTGGTCGAATGGCACCCACAAGGAGACGAAGCAGCTCCACGAGTTTACGTTTTTTCTCAGTGTGGACTTTGTTCCCCCATATACTTGCTCCATAGCTGACGAGCAGCGTATGACTCCTGGGTAAAGTGTTAGCACATCTTTCTCTCCTGTTCTACTGTTAACATCCATGGTATATAAGATTAATAAATAACTCACTGCCACAAACATAACTTTTTTATATTTATAATACTATTTCATAACACGGTTGTGTGAATTCTTTTTTGTAAACATTTTTTTGGTTTATATGTATGTTAAATACAATTTGCCATCACCTTACGAAGACTCAAACCAAGAGTCGAAACGTTATGTATATTTCAAAAACACATTGTATATCTTAATTCTCCGTAAAAGGTCTTAAGTTGTTATTTATTTATTAACCTTTCTGTTCTCTAATTTTTTTTTCGCCAGTCCAATTCGTATTGTAATATATTTTTAGTGTTTCGTCAGTCATGCATGCAATGGGTTGTTGTATTGTTGGTCCCATTATGTGTTCCAATTATTTTGCACTCCGTGTTCTGTTACTTCACTTCATATAATTTTAATACTGGATGCCATCTATTGTGTAGTTTTTTGTGGCGATATACAACCGTAATTTGCCATATTCTGCTAAACATTTCTATATCACCTCATTGACCTTCCTTTTAATTTCACACCTACTAACCCCAAACAATTGATTGTTTCTTTTCCAAAAAAAAAAATTGAATTTTAATTTTGTACCTTTTTCTTGCCTGAGTCCCAAATTTGCAAGGTTGATACATTTAGTCCGTAATCCCATCCCAACTCAGTTTTGTCTCGCAAAAGACTAATAGGAAAATTGGCAAAGTAATAGTTGATCATGGGATTCAATCGGGTGGCAATGTCCAACCGTCTATCAAATGTTACACAATTTATCACATAACCTTATCTTAACATTCCAAATATCGGAGTTCCAAGACTTATACATTGACAAAAATGTAAAAGGAATCTGACGTGTCATCGAGACTTCCCTTTTTGGTTATTAGTTCCGTCATTTTTCGCATCACGATTGCATACAAACACATGCACGCACTAAAGTAACTGAAGGATGAATTTATCCAAAACTTACGCTTTACTATTTGTAATATATTAGGTGGTAATATTACTCATAAGTTATCTTATAATCTACAATAATTTAATAAAGAGCCATCTCCTTGAAGGACATTGAATGGATGATAAATGTCAAAACATTTCGATGTTGATTACGGGAAAGAGAAGGATATATGTGATATTGTAAAGCAAGGAATACATCATACCGTGTAAATAGTTTCAGTATAATGCATTTCAAACTAAAACAACATTTTTTCAATAAATTAAATAACACTTCAATCCTGTTTTAACTTATGTTTCACCGGGATGGAGTCAACTGGAATTGCACACACTTAAAATATTAAGGTCAGTAAATCTGTAAAAATAATTGAATTTCATTTTTATTACAACTTATTTGGACATTATCCATAGTATGAACCCGTTGAATATGACTAAACGCGTTAAGACGATGGATAATAACGTAAGAAGGTGTAATAAAAATGAAATCGCAACATCGTCAAGAATGTCGTACAGAGAAGAATAATAGCATTGTTTCTCATTCAAACTTTTCTTTATTCTTTGTGTTTTATTTTTAATTAAAAAAAATTCTTTCGTGCTCTATAAAATCTTAAAATATTTTTTTTTTTCATTAAGTGAAGAATGGTGGGAACCATTTTACTGTACTTTATTCAAAAGTTTTCGCTGAGGTATCCAATTTCCCATAGATGATGAGAGCTCTGACAGTTCAATAATTATCATATTCTACTGCAAATGTAACATTCAATATGAAGTAATCATATTCAAAATAATTAACAAAATGTGGAATATTCACGCGAACCGAAATAATTTTCTTTTATTCCTTGACGACTCCGCCACGACTATTTTGTATAACTATTTGTATTTAGTACAAGTCGCATATTCTCCTGAATGGTGTGTAATGTATAATCTTTTCCTCTGCATTTTTGATTTGAACTTGCCGACATTATGTTTCAAAATTCTCCACTCATCTTTTTTTGCTTTAGATTAGTCCAGAGGGTTATCAACTGATGAATGATTGGTTTGAATGTTTGAAAATTATTTTTTATTTATGTGTATCATTTGATGGATCTTTATCAAACAATTATGAGAATCGTTCTAGACAAGTCAATGAGATATTTTAAATTTTTACTCGTCTCTCACTAGCTGGATGGCCAGGGTTCGATTTCCGGTGGGATGTGGGATTTTTCATCACACCTTAACAATCAGGCTGACTCCCAGACCTACTCAGCCTGCTGTACAATGAGTAGCGGATCTATCCTGGGGTCGAACCGGTCGGAGGGAGACGCTGGCCACATCTCCTCTTAGTACCAAGGCCTAGTAAGCTCTAGTAAGCTCTTGTGAAGCTCTACACTCCGTAAATCCCGTGGGCACCTTCGGGACCCAAAAGGGAGAAGCTTGACTTTAACCGTCTCTCGCAAGCGAACCGCTATTTTCGTTAAAGCACTACGCCGGTAATAGTTCATTCATAGTATATATGCATCAGAAAAGTGTGTTGCGGGTGTCTGTCGAGATACCTATTCAGCACATTCCGTGAAATTGTGTGAAGCGGGTAGGAAGAGACTCGTTCAAACGCTCGGAAGATACAGGTGAGTTCAGGCACTTTTCCTTTCATTTCTGCGCATCTATTCGTAGAAATAAAATTTCCTGAATTTTCTAAATAATAATAATAATAATAATAATAATTTTTATAAACTATCACTACTAGTATTGTGTTTGCATAATACATGACAATTGGTTTTATTTTCGTATCTTTCATGAGGTAAATTATTCGTAGAATATCAATATTCATTCGTGCGACACTATGGACCACTTCACGTTTTTCATAGTGAACCTTAGTTTCCGGGAGTGTCAGTGGTTACTGGTGCGTGGCAATTTTTAAAATGGGAACTTTTATTTTGTACGTACCTGTATTGAACGAATATTTTTTCTAATATGTTGACTGCGTTTGTCAGTTTAATTCAGGCTATTCACTGTAGGAATGAACTACTTAATATTATACGTACGCTCACTATATAAACTATTATATCACTAATATAAACATGACGCTAAATTGGTAAAAAAGAATTGACTGTTGGTAAACAGTATAGTATTTACGGTAACTATTATTTTAAACTCGTTACTTTTGAATTCCATTTTTTTATTTTACGTCAGAAAAGTTCAATTCTTTTCTTGACGTGATTCTCTCGATTAGATGACACAATGGTGAGATATTTCGAGGTGATCAGGTCCTTCAGGTTTTTGAGAATGCAGAAAAAGATATTCCGTCGAAAGAACGCTTTTTATCTTACAAAATAAATTACAAAAATTGGAGCGCTAAATAAATTTTAACAAAATGAGGAAAACTTTATTTCTCCGAAAGTATTCATGTCAGCAAAAACAGTCCGAGTAGCAAACGGGTTAACCGTAATATGCATCTGAGGAGGAAGTCGGAAAAAAAGAACAACTATGGCAGTAGCCAGAGCGATGTTTCTGATCAAAATAAATGACACAACTCCTTATAAAAACTTGGATGATGATAACTCGTTTCCACATTTTATTATGTTATTCCATCTCGAATATGGATGTTTTTATTGATTTTTCTTTTCTATTGATCCGAACTTTTACGAACCTGTCAAATTTCAAAATGACATTACAAAATATGAAAATGGGGGGAACATTATTCAGAACTTTATTATTATAAGGAAATACGTTGTTTATTCTCTTTAGAAGCAGAATACTCTAGCTACTTCCATAGTTAATTTGTAGATGGTGACAATAAATCTAGATTTCACTGCTTATACGGTTAACCTGTTTGCCACTCGGACTCAGTACTTAAACAGGAATGTTTTGAGTGAGAAATTTTCTGCAGAAAATTCAATACATATCAAGAATACTAAATTTTTTATACGCTATTTATGATTATTCTCAACATGTCATTTTAATTATGTGAATTATGTGGTAAATTTTAATCTAGACCTTTTTTCTCTTGCGATCTTTAACGTGTTGAATAATACCTCCTTTTCAATTTTAAACAAACAGTCCTAACTAACGAAGAATGCTCTAATTCGTGATTTTCAAAACACTAAGGTAGGTAAATGCGATATCAACCCCCTTCGTGATTCATAAAATGACCGATAGAATGCGCGCTACGTCGAGGGAGGAAATAGTTGTTCCGCATTCAGTAACGTGCTGTCAGTGGAAGCCGGAAGAGCGTTCTGATAACGTCTCCTTACCAACAAGTGCAGATAACATGGAGGCGGTGATACGGTAAGGATAATTAGCATTTAAAAAATGAGTTTTACTGCAAATTTTTTCCTAAAGTGAAGTTGTAGTTTTTGTAGAAAAACGCATATATAATCTTTCGTTCAGGTGTTATAACCTTGAAGTTAGTTGTAACGTTTGGCACTGCTTACCTGATGGATATCTACCAACCGCTATATTTTGTGCAATATTCATTGTGTTGTGAAATTTATTATCTAGAAATAATTTTCATTAATTTATTTTGTGGAAGGTTCTAGTAATCTTTGGACTGGCTTGTATTATGTAGATCATTAGTGTTGCACTTGAAAACGCAGTCTATTGTATATTGTTCATTTCTTTACATTTTATGAAATCAAATTTGTAATTAATGAATTAAAAAAGCTTTATAATTTAAACGTGGAGACAGAGGTGCATCCAGAATTTTATCATCCCAGATCTCTGGGTTGTCGGGGGATATGGAAAGTTTTGGAACATGTTGTGCAAAATGATGCAAATTTGATAATTTATGATTCCGTAAGAATGTATTTTTACTACGCAATTTAAATACGTGCCTATGTATCAAACGTTATTTATTCTTTTAAAAAATAGAATAAAGTATTTGTAATGTTTTTGGGAGGAGGGACAGGAGGTCCGGAGCCACATAGATCCACCTCTACCCTATGGCACTGCGTGAAGGTGAACTTAAATGTGAATGGAAAGGATCTGTCCTTCCTTAATATAATGTTGAATATTTAAATTAACGATTTCTGTTGAAGGATATCTCTCCATGTAGGTACAGGTTACCTCATATCTAAATTGTCTTCAGATTTCTTAGTTAATATTTTTTTCTTTGTAAACTTCTCCGGAGTCGTCAGGCGTTATGAAAATCGCAACAAATTCAGAAGTTAACGGATAAAAAGTAGTGCCATCAACTTTTCCATCAACCTTTTACTTTCTCATATACGTAGTATATAGAAAGTATAGTAATCGTGAAAAAATTGAAAGCGAGATTTCGACATAAATATCGGTTTTGGCGATTCTCAGAAAGTGTTTTTGGTATAACGTCGGCCCGTCTGTGCGCATTGATTCTGAGTCAACGGATGAATATATTGAATTCATCTTTCGTATTTCCTGTAGAATTTACTTGTCGATGCACTTGATTTATTTTTTTATTACTTTAAAACAAAGGGTACTTCATATGAAGGTCAAAGTAATATTTTGAATGTTTCTCAAAGAGCTCCAACGATTTTGCTAAAATTTTTTTCACGTAAAGTACAATTAGTATGCAATTATTTCTGTCAGCTACACTTACACATTAGGTTACTGTTTTAAGAAGCTTGAATAATATTTAGCCGTGGAAATGGACCAAGCGGACGTGGAATACAATTTTCGAAAACTGAGATGAAAGGTGTAATAATGATAAAATACATAGGAGGACAGCAAACTCACTGCAGATACGAAAATATATCAATTTCTGTGTACAACGAAATTACATTTACAAAACACTTTTACGATATTTAAGACTGATATGTTACCATATGTTTTGAAATAATATACTGAATATTTATTTTCCTTTCAAATTTCAAATAAAAGTCTAATAAGTTCATCTAGCGACTTTGAGTACGAATAGAGCACTGGAAGACGTCACAAATGTAGAGGATTACGCTAGAAATTATCCTTTCACTATCACTATGCTGCATACGGAGAAACGTTTATTAGAAAGTATGTGCAATGCTTTGAATAATTTTTTTAGCATAGCTCTTTACCTTTGTTTGATCTGTGTTTCTGTGTTTCCTTAAAATTTAGGTTAAAGCTTTCTGTAAACATTACGTGTTGAGTGGCACTCTCCTGATACGTTTTGCTAAAATATGTTAAGTTAATCAACAAGTATATTCATTTTACAGGTCATCAGTGATGAACCTCACAAGATTTTATGAGATATTGGCAGCATGACACTGTGTCCAGAATTTTTAATTCATATCGATGATCGTTCCTGACCAACACAGCTAGGAGGTTATTCGAGGAAAAACAGCAACTGTCCCCATATTTGAAGTTCGTTTTACACTCTTACCGCCCCTGCTTGCGTATTCCACGGCTGTAAAACAGTCTTATTTTATCGCGTGATTATGCTTTACGTGAGGACAAATATCGCTCGAAGTTGTATAGAATTAAATAAATTATGAATTTAAATGCTTGTTGATTTATGTCACTTGACAGTGACTCGAGCTCGCGTTTTGTTATTATGTACTCTTGCGGAAATTTCCTCCTCGCTGGTTTTCTCGGCGTCCTGTCAAACTTTGGACCTTGGACATTCCCAGTGAAAGACACGCTTTTAACTTACGTCAGGCGAGGTGTGACGGATGCGAAGTGAAAGTGTTGTAATGCGCAATGCAGACTCCAAGTGCTGCGTGGCTCTTTCTCTCGTGCGCATTTCGTATGATGTGCGTGATTCGAGAGGGCTGCTAAGCTGCGCATTCTCTTCAGCTCGGGATGTTGACAAAGGAGACGATCACTTTTCCTGGAGGTGTAGCGGATGTGCGGAAATGAACAGCTAGGAATATACGTACTCCCAGAAGTGTTTACATTCAAAAAGCGTGATGCTATGAATGAAAGTTGTGTTATGGATCAATTTACTCGCGTATTTTCTATCACTGTCTAGTTTTTTTAAATGTTGAATAGCGGCATGATGATGGCAAAGTATGATCTTAAGAAGTGATTCATAAATATAGAATAATTTCAATTACCTTTATTTGCGTTCCCGAGATTTTCTGAAATACTTCATTTGACGCAGTAAAACTACATACTGTTTTAGACTGACATACTATATATTTTAAAGTAGAACATAATGCATAATTTTATTCGATTAAAATTGACTAATAATCTGAGCGTTCTATTATTTGTTCACGTATTTTTTTGTTGAGATTAATCCCACATGACGCAGGGGATCCTATAAACTAATTTTAGGATCCCTCTCCATTCTCCGCAATGATCAATTATCTTTTCTATAACTTTTTCTATGATAAATTAATTATTGTTAAACATTACCAAAAAAAGCAAGTAAGAATTGCAATAAAATGTAGGTCATTATTTAATTATTGTAGACGACAAGAGACATTTAGAATTGTCAAGAATGTTATAAAGTTTAATCCTTAAAACATTGAATTAGGCATGTGGAGAAAAGTTTAACATTGCCGCATTCATCAATGGCAACGACAATACCATAAAAAACTCGCACAAATAGCAATATTAACCAACGAAACATATTTAACTACGTGCGGTCAATTTAAAATTTTAGGATAATTGTTCGGTTATATATTTACACTGAATGCATTTTGGTTTATTAATATTTGATTGTTTTTGTTTGTTTTGAAAATTATTTTGCATTTCATTTATTCTATATTGCGTGAATTATTGATATGGTCCGATATTGAAATCTTTTTTCAAACTAAACCTGTACATTCTCCCATTCCAGATCTCCATGCTGGAGCAACCTTCCTTTACTTCGTCACTTGGACAACGTGAATGGAATAGGAGAATATAATAATAAATTTATTGTGCAGCTATGCACCGCGTATGACTACGTGGAGGACAATAAACCTGTCTCTTATACANTCATTTACAGGTATTGGATCACTCGAGTGATGGAAGTAGCGAAATGGTGGAAGGTTGCTCAAGCATGTTAGGATTTAGTGAGTTTTTTTTAAAATCTACGTATAATAGGAAGGATATAAATGTTCCAACACTTTAGGATGTCAATATCTGGACCTTACCTTAACAATTTATGTAATTTATTTATTATCGAGGTCAATTATTTATCCTCCTGAAATTTCCTCAACTCGAATACATGAATCAATTAAATGTCTCTACTGACATTTTGATTGAATAGTCATCGCCCTACCAACACGTGGCTTTCCCACTGAAGCACTTGAATCTCCAATTCGTTTCCTGCCGTTACAGCAACCATTTCCTGCATTAATGGGTCGAGGGTGCGGGTGGTAATTGGCCCCGAATACTTCTCCTCAGCCTGTTTCTCTTCCTTCTTTGAGCTACTACCCTGTTTACTGGTTAAGTGGGCCATGCCCGGCGGTGCATGATTGTAGAAGACAGATATCACAGCCTGCTTACCCGCGCATCGCCGTGAAGTTCCTTGTAATATTTTTTGCATCGTATTAAGAAAATTTGGACTTGTGCGGATGCAAAACTTGATTTTCGCGTGTGGAAATTAAAATTTGAGGGTGATGTATTGTGACTGATAGTTATACATGTACTTGTGAGGGAATACTGTATCTGGTTGTAGTGTTGTAACAAGAGTTGTAATTTCAATTTACTCGTTTATATTGATTCGGGAAGGCAATGTGATCCGTACAATATTTGTATGAAGATACGTTCTGATGGTGTATGTATACGTTACCTTTTAATCGGCCAATTTTATCAACAAGTGTATTTTTCTTATTCGACCCTTCGGAATCTTAAAATTGTTTTCGATATGTTAACCTAAAAAAAATTGGGGGGCGAAGTGTTCTAATCAATTGTTCTAGTGGATGAATGTCTTTTAAATAACTTTATACGTACATACATCTGTGCATTAGATCATGTGCATTAGATGTATCTAATAAGATTTTGTGAAACAATATCAGTAAATAACTTCCTGTAGCATATCATGAAATCATCTTCAAACAACACATATTTCATGGTTATGTTTGAACTATTAAGTTTAATCATCTCATTGTCAGCTATATGAAGTACGCTATCTCAACCTTACACCACCTTATTCCTATGAGGATTGAGTAATTTTTGTCCCTCATTAGTCATTTATTCCTACTGGCTACTGCATTACACAGCGTTTCGATGTTTCCTAACTCAATGGTTCTTTCATCGTATGACAGCGGCTCTGCTTTACATTCAAAGAAAATAATGCCTTATTTGCATTTATTAACATGCGAATGATGTATTCAACGACGTTAATAAAATGTCACCAGAAATGGAGGAGTATACTTATCTTAATTATTGTATATCATATGGAGAGTTTTCGTTGCATTGTAAGTTTTGATTAATAACGTTTTTCCTAGTGCGAAAAATTTTGATAACTATTTAATAGTTTCCGGCATCTACATTTACTTATTAAAGAGTTATATATATATATATATATATATATANATATATATATATATATATATAAACTTCAACTTTTCTTCTTTGTGCGTTTTTGTTTGGGACGAATAGCTTTCAAGTTTTATTCTTATTTCCTTTTCAATTTTGTTCTTTCCGTTTTCGAATGGGTGTAGGTGGCAAGTAACCCTCCACGATCCCTATTGGTTGTATGTGAACTGATTTTCTGTGAATTATTTGAGCTCTTCAAGAACCATCAATAGTACTAATTCCGATAAAAACAATACTAACTTATTGATGAGAATTTTTACTAAATCGTTTTTTTTTCTTATGGTAATTCATATTAAACGCCCTACTTCACTTAGATTCCAATTAATTTTGTATTTTGATTTCATCGTCTAAGACAGGGACGTAAAAACATAAGAAGATACTATATTTTATTTCGGGTGGGGGGTGGGATAACACACATTTATGTATTTATGGATATATAAACACATTTATGTACGACTTATTTAACATAAACGTATGTAAAAATGTAAATGTGTGTACGTACAAATATTTCGAAAAATACGAAAAGGACAGGTTTGTGGGGGAGGGGGGCGTGATTAATCCCATGTATCTCCCGTGTACACCCCTGGTCTAAGAATGACGACAAATGACACTTTTGTACTCGTAAAATTCAAGTACTTAATTTTTTTCCCAAAAATAAAATAGTTCACAATATTGACATGAATGAACCGAAGCTTGTTCGTCAATGTGTAGTTGCCCTTTCATTGGGGACGTCTCCGATAAGGGAGGACAACGGAATACTTTATTTGCGATAAAGTATCTGAGAGTTGTGCGATAAAATTTTGAACAGGATAGATTTTTTAGCAATCTATTCCAGAGAAAGATATATCAATAACAAGTTATGTTGATATTCTTTTAATAAAGTATTAGTTTATTTTTATTTTCTGTGTAAGAGTGAAAAGAAAAGGTGTACTTTCTATTAATACTGTTACGTACTGTATTTATAGTTGTGTATTTCTTTCGTTGAGATGTTTGGAAATAGATATGTTGCAAGGGTTAAGATTTCGTTGTATTTGCAACGAAATCTCTTCCTTCACAAAATAAATATTTCCAAGTTGGTTCTTCAAAAGAATAAGGTTTTATTACAGAAATGAATGAACCTGTCTTGGGATAAAACAAAGGAGGTTGACACTACACGACAGGTGGCGGTTTTGAACGCTCCGCTTGAATCAGTTTCTCACGTGTATAACCAAGCTGCGGCGCCCACGGAATTCAGTGCTCTTCTGCGTAGCGGTATCGCCAGTGGAAAGTTTCGTCGTGGTGTCTCTCGCGTCGGGCTTCGAAGTCTGTCGCCAGGCTTGGAGGACGGAATTTCCTCAGCGTCGGGACGTTGTCGGTGTTGAACTTCGAAGATCCTTTTGAATGTGAGTCTTCAGGATGTAACTTCTCCGGGGTTCAGCGTCGATGAAGTTCAAATGTATATCGTAAGGATATGGTTCCTCTAGACTTTGGCGTGGTTGAAGTTCAGCGTTGAATGCTTTCTAGGCTCGTTGAAATATGTATCCAGAATTGCAGAAATACATATTGTCAGAATTGCAGAAATATATCGCCAGGATATGATTAGGATTCAGCGTAGAAATTCAGTATGGACGAAATTCCACTTAGAACATTTCAGAGCTCATGCGCAGAGTTGCACTCGAGTCGAGGTTAGCCAGGATAATAAATGTTTCGTTGCTATTAGATTGCGTTTCAACAGAAACATTTGACTGCCTGAGGGCTTAACACTGTCTCATAGTTCATTTCTTAAGGATAATAATCCTAATAGGTCGTGCGGGGGGCAGGTTAGTGAGTGCCGTTATGGAATTGCAGTCGAGACGACTCGTTTCATGGAGTCTTCTATTTGTTTACCGTTTCGAAGGTTCCTTGGCGTCGTTCGCAGGAACATGGAGTCTTCTATTTGTTTACCGTTTCGGAGGTTCCTTGGCGCTTGAGTGGTGCCTTGGAGACCAGTAAACAATTATGGCGAGCGTGTAACCTTTTTGTGGCGAGTCACACGGGGTAGTTTTCTAGTGTTTTATGCGTGTGAAGGTATGTACCTTATTAATATGTAGAAATAGCGTTTCTACAGATAATTTATTTGAAATGATGAGATCGAGGTATGGGTGTGAAATATACTACTATTGTGTAGCGTAGATTCATGGTTTACCAAAAAAATGCCTCAGACAAAAAAGAAGCGATTTCACTTTATCTCGTAGATTTAAATCTACGAGAATAATTTAGTATATTCGCTCTGTAAATCAAACATTTTTCAGTTATTTGCCAGTGAGTGAAACTAAGTGATATAATGTATTCGGGTTTTGCTTGAAGTTTTCTTTTGGCCTCAAAGTTAAAGAATTTCGTATAATATTGTTTTTTCTCGTATTTCTTTATCCAGTTTAATTAAAAGTGAAACTCTCCAAGAATATTTTCATTAATTGAAATAATACTTTGGTTCGGAAGCTAGAATGTTTCTCTTCTTCCGGAGGTATGGGCAATGTATAAAATAGTACATAAATTATCAAAAGAACCCAGTCGTTGCACTGAAAAGATTTTCAATACGATGTATTTTTGATATCAAAAAGCTCTGTTCCCAATAATTGCCTCCAACCGGCTGCTTATAAGGTCCGCGGCGAGGTGCCTGCAATCTTGCGCCGGGAACATACTGATTTCGGAACCTGGTATTGATCTTGGATATATTCTAGATCAGCGAATCGCAAACAGGTGCCGCACAGAGTAGGCAGTGTGATGTCCATAGATGAACATATGACACATTTCTCACAAACGTATTTTGTCTTGATACAAAATCATCATATATGTGTGTTTAGTTTAGTTTTAAATATTTATTGCTCATTTGAAACTTACTGTGATATTTGCAGCGATGATTCTTTTTTTGGTACATTGATGAATAGTTTGTTGATATCCTACAGATAAGTCTCTTTTAATTAGACTTTAGAATAGAACCACTATAATGCCCATATTCTACATTCTCTATGAAAAATTTCCTCTTTTAGTGTAATCGTTAATTTCCCGATTAGCGAAGTAAAGCAATATATGAAACATTTCTCACGAAACAATATTTTTGTGGATGAGCAACTTCCACATCCCTTTCTCTCAGATATCTCTGCTTTTGTACTTTCTCCTGTGTTTTCAACCCGTCCAATGGAGTCCTTTCACCAACTTGCTGTCATTGCCTCCTTCACAATTCTTAACCCCTACGTGGACTGAACAGGTCACTTGCTGCACGGTCAAGGCCGCTCTCCCGGACAGCTGAGAGGGATGGCTCGTCGGTGGCGAGGTGCAGAGCGAGGAGCGTGGTGGGGGTTGTAGGTGGAAGAGTGGGGGGCGTCATACTGAACCGCGCCGTGCCGCGTCGCCTTGCTGCTCTGCCATGGAGTGGTGCAGAGAAGCGTGTTGTGTTTACTCTGGGTGCCCACCGTACTCTTTGGGTCTGCTGACCTGACGTGCGGCACGGCGCGGTAGCGTCAGTATTGGTAACGAATGCGAGAAAGGAGCACGTGTATCTGAGGCTCTTGATGTAGCAAGCTGAGTGGGAAATTCGATGAAGATAGCACTTGCGGCGATACTGAAGACTATTTTGTGAAGTGTTGATTCAAGCAGTGTTGCTATTCAGAGAGGTAGGTTGGGCAGTCTAGGTAAATGTTTCATTCAGCTTATGTTGAATGAAACATCTCAGTTATACCTTTTTCGTTCTTGACCCTTCATATACACTTTATAAAAGAAAGTTTTTGAGGGAAGGTCAAATTTTCGTCTATGAATTCACATTTTTATTAGGCAACGTTTCGAACAAATTTATTGTCGAATAAATAGACTGTAAATTGGTTTGAAACGTGGGCGGTGTAAAAAAAAGTGAATTTATTGAAGAAAATTTGACCTTCCCTCAAAAACCTCCTTATATAGTTACTTGCATTTGATTAAAAATTGGGTATGCGTTCTGTATTACAGTGTGTTGGTGTAATACATATCACGTCAAAGGTTTTAAATGTATGACTTACATAGTCAATCTTGTCGAATACAGTATTTTAGCATGTCTTTTGGAGAATTAAACAAGTATTTACTTAAATTTTAAATGCTATTCCTTTTCTTTCTTTTATGTCGTTTTTTAGTTTTTTTAGGAAGATTTCCTCGCTATTTATTTTTGTCATGAAATTGGATCTACCAGGTAGTTGCAGCGGTAGTTCATTTGCATTACATACCATTTCAATAATACTATATTCATAATTTTCTGCTGAAAAACTAATAACTGTTTTTCATGTCAATCATGAGAAAGCATTTGTTGTAATCCCTTTTGTTATTGCCATTGCTTGGTGTAATTATTAACAACCTTAGTTTATATTACGTGATAAATCTTTCATTAAAATATTTATTTTCAGATTTCGCAGTAGAACAGAAGAATTGCGTGCTGCATGGGATTGCATGTGTCAGATCTTAATTCTTGGGATGCATATTATTTACTTTTACTTAAAGAAATTTGACTGAGCCCTTAATTTTGACATTGGTTCCCTTCACCACTGGCTTGTTATTAAACAAAATTAACCCTACTCTGTGTCTCATTCCGTCAGTTTTTTTTGGGGAGTAACTGCTGCTGGGAGATTCCACCTCGTTCCCTTTCACGATAAACCCATTTATTAACTTATACCCCATTAATTTTCACGGTATTTGTTACCGAAAGTTCGATTCGAACTGATGTTTTGTTTTATTTCGATGGTATTAAATGTGGAGAAATCGTGTTCTACGTGTTGTAATAAAAGTATTGTGACTATTTCCGTGATTTAGTTTCTTAGTGAGTAATATTGAACCAATATTTCATCTCCCAGCGTTATGGCTTGGGAAAAAAACGAAGAAAAATGCCTTCTTCTAAATCCTAGTGTCCTGAAGACTTACTCCAGTATATATGTGCCAGTGTCTGACTCCCGTGAAGATACTGTAATACTTCTCGTATTCAATTATTTAGAAGTAAATATAATTCAATACTTCAATGAAGTAAAAGGAACCACAGGTTTCTTAGAATATCTAGTGTGGTTTAGATAAATCTACGGTGAAAAGCTATTTACAATAGTTCATATAGATCAAGTAAACATATTTCATTAGAGATCATCTTCTTAATTAATGGTTGTTACAACTTTGAATCTTGGTCACATACTATTATAAACAATGACGGATTATTATTTATTTTGTCTACAGCATTGTTGTCCAAAATATTTCTGGCCAGTTGGATTTTTCTATTTTCGAGATATTTATTTTCATATCGATAGAACACGTATCACGGAAATAGTCACAATACTTTTATTACAACACGTAGAAACAGCTAAACTTTTCGCTTGTAAAAAGCAAAAATCCCTTCTTATTGCTAGTTAACTTTCTTCTTTCATGTCAATGTATTGTGACACGTTAAACATTATTTTAAGATCGCTCATAACATGTAAAGGATGTTTATTATGGGTTCTTACAAAGTATTTACGTAAACGTGATATATTATTTTACCAATGAGGAAAATGTTTCGACTAAATTAGTGCATTGAATCTTACGTACATACGATTTGTTTTTATTTGTTTATTACTTTGTAACAAAAAACAAATGATCAAACCTACATTTCTCACTTGAAATGCATCTTTGTGGTTGCAGCTTTTGTTCACCACTTCTAAACACATCTAAATTACAGATCATTGGTGATAAGCGCGAAAAAATATTTGTTGAATCAACAGTTAGCGGCCAACTAGCGGTATTGCAGTATTACCTGGAATTTATGTGAATAGACAACACTTATGCATTTCTCAGAACGAATTAATGACTCATGAAATCTTTCTAATGAATCAAATTTTAAAAATGTATTTTGGAAAAAAGATTTCTCATCTCCTGAGTAATGTAAAACCATCTTAACCTTGCTAATGCGATGACGTTTCCGATCACGTATTTCAGCCTGTTAAATATTTTAGAGAGAAGTCAATTTATTCGTTGAGTTGATACAAGTCAAATAACTTTCACTGTAATAAAGTATTCAGGTGATTAATGGAGGGGGAAAATGGAAGTCAGTTCACGGAGCTTCTTGATCGTGAATGAATAATGGAATGTCAATCACATTGCAATTTTGTTAGATCGATCGATGATGTGGAAGTATCGAAAGGAAGCTTTAATTATTTGGTCATTAGTATCCCCACATATTAATTTTGAAACGACTGTAGTAAAATTGTGCCCGTGTTAAAATAGCTCATACGTAAGTTTTCATTGGTTCAACTAAGTTGGAAAAAAAGACAAAATATTATCTGTACTAACAGGATCAAAACCTACGGAGTTTATTTTTAAATAAATAAGTGTAAAGAAACAGTGTGAAAAAGTTTATATTTTCCTCACATTAGTAACTTGTTATGAATATGGTTTCGAGCATCTTCGTATATTGAAATAATCTAAACCGACAAAATTAGTCTTACAGGTTTGGCCACATAATTTAAGCAACCAGTATAAGTGTAAACGGAAGACTCAAATCATACAATATACTGCAACGTGTGCTTTTTACATTGTAAGATAGTCATTAATTCTAACATTTTTTCACTAATGGCACCTCCTGAGGCAAGTTTCACAAAAGTACAAGTTTTTAAGTAACAAGTAAATTTTCACAAGTTTGTAAAAATATAGTTATTAGCGTTTCGCAAAGGTATGCTTGTTAATTTGTAATTACGAGTGAATTCTTACAATTTTACAAGTGATTTAGTTAACTACTAACATAGATAGATTACTAACAATTGTAATTATGAAATATTTACGAAAAAGTTATCTATGACATGAAGTGCTCTTTAAATTCTCGCGTAATCGGTATGTAGCCACCTCAGCTGAGAACTTTGTGTGGACTGTGAGCGCGCGACAACAGTACGACCAGACTACTTCGCCGCTGGCCACCAAATGAAAACATAGTTCTGTTATCACTTATTTATGGTTACATACTAAGTTTTTAACATTTAAATTCATTGATCATGTGATCACGGCGTTTTCCTGAAGGCGACAGTATAAATTTTATTCCTTAAAAACGTGCCTGGTCGTTTTTAGCAATGTTTTCGGAAAACGTTAATAACTCGTTATATTTTGCGAGTAGAAGCTTCAAATTTTTAAATGTTGTCACAAACATAATAGTTATCATTCGCTGAATAAGAATTAATTTTGACTCTTAGTTTATTGTATCAAAATTAGTAAAGTCGGGAAAAGCTGTGAAAATTTCGAGTTTTTTGAAAGTATTATTCATTCTTAAGACTATTTTGTTTATTTAAGTATATGCACAAGAACATGACAAATTTTGTGGTGTTAATGATTTTTTCTACGATTTTTTGTGCCTTCTACAGCAGTTCAGTGAGGGGTCTATAATAAAAAATCCGATAGAAGTGATAGTGCTGTTATAAGACGTACTAAATTTCATTATGCGAACACGATTATTTCCTCAAAAGTATTTTCGGTAAATACAATGCATCCAGACGGGACAAATGGAATTATACGTACAATGGCATAATATATGGATAGCAGTACGAAATCATCTTCCTATATCACTTTCGATTAACGGAAGCCATATAAAACCTTTCAAGATAACCAATTTTTATGGCTTCATATTCGGGACAACCTCAAATGGAATTGTCACATTCATAATCTAAATTTCAAACTAAACAAATTTTTGCTATGCATTCCGAATTCTGGTCAACGTTGTGAGTAAACACATTTCTCCCAAGTCAACTTGTAAATGACGTTAATTCTTTTTATACTTCATCCCGTCATTGTAATGGTACTCTAGATAGATTAAATTCCTTTTTTACGCATGTTTTTATCGTTTTTATTTGTAAAGTTTATTTCTAACTATGCAATGTTGTGTACATCACTTTGCAGCCCCATCCCGGCCCGGGTTTTCCTCCAGGTAATAGCGGATTTTCCATGGGGATATTGTCATTTAATACTTTTATTATTATTGATTTCGAATTTTTACTGCATGTAATACCTACGATTCGTTTTGGAATAATAAATAGATAACAGTACATAATATTTCGTTGATAATGAAATTCGCCACTGCCCTCCGACACTTGATCGAAATTGATGGGATGGTCCCTTACTTGTTTCCGGAGAGTAACTTAGTTTAGTAACCCTTGTGGTCATACGCGGTTTGCAACTGCTTTTTTTGACAAAAACTTAATTTTATACTGTTCTCAAATACGTCTGCTACCACTTATATATCATGGCATAGACCTACTCTAAAGAGTGCGTTTTTTTCACTTCACGTAATTAATTTTTACATAATTTAAACTACTTGTAAGCATTGTATAAATCAAAACAATGTCAAAATATTTTCATTAGTATTTTGTCCTTTTAGTTAGATTATGGGATTTATCAGAAATATTTTTGTTTTAACGGAGGAAATACAATTGTACAATGACACATAATATAAAGCTGAAGGATACACTCATTCGTGCATAAATCATGTACTATAGCCTACTCGTATCTTTACCTAAGGGCATTATTTCTCGGTCTTTAACTTCCATTTTTTTTTTTTTTTTTTTTTCTCNATCAGGGCTGGGCAATTACTCCAGAAAATGTAATTACATGCAAAACACTAATTACTTTTTAGATCTTAAATGTAATATCGAAGTATTTATACATCTACCTATTATTCTTAATGCAATCAATTAATAAATTACATGCTTACAAATCTCACTAACACAAATACCCTATGTTGCCCGGGATTTGAAAAGAAACTTAAAACTAATTCCTGGACATTCAAAATCCTAAAACAATTCACAAATAAAACAAAACATACAGTAATTACGTCAACTCTCAAAGTTCTGGATTTTGTAGCTCATTATGCCCGGGGTTTTTATAAAATATTCTACATTTTTCTGTTGGTTTTCCATATTTCTCTACTTGCCTGTTATTAAATTAAAACCCACGGAGAAAACACACGAAAGTACACTGTTTTCTGTATTGTATGCTAATATGAACGTAATTACGAATTCTTTAAAATCCAGTCAGAAGGAAAATACGCTTTACAAAGAATAATCAAATCGCATAGTTAAGACTCCTGATTTCTTATTTCCATTTCACTTTTTTATGTACTTGAAAACAATGTTCTCCACGGCTTTTATTTAATACTGCTCCTACGATTCGGTCACGTAGAATTCACGTTCCGTGGATTGTCCGCCTCACGTAACGCAATTGAACTCTGGCGGACACAAGCTTCGTTGTCAACAGTTTCCATATGAGAGTGAAGATTCATGTCTACTGATTGGTAACCAATTGTAATTGTTTTTCTGCTCTCGTAATTCAACAATATAAAGAATACTTTGGATTTTAATTGCAATAATTCTTAGGAAGAATCCTTTGAAATTTCAAATAATTTTATCGTTTACATTTTCCGATACCCATGCCACAGACATACACTTTATTAGTATAGATTCAACATTAACTCAAGGTACCTCCATAATTTGCATTAAATAATAAGTTCAGTGGTATTTAAGACTAACTAGTGTAATTGATGGGGTTAGTTAGGATCGATGTATTCTGTGAAATAATTTTATTGACCGTTAAAAAAAATATCGACACTTCTCATTTATTGACATTTGTTTTAAATTGTAGAGAGATAATAAAATGAGTTGATGTCTCAGACAAAGACTTTTGCACGTACAGCACAAAACAGTTTAGTTTTATCGAAATTTTCACTACGCAACGCTATAAAGTTTTGCAGAATGAGTTGGCCAAATGTAATACGCTTCTCTGGGTTTCGAAACATGTGTTATTAAATGTAGGCTTGGATTATAAAAATTGTGACAATTTTACTCTAGCAAAAAGTGAGTCAGATTTTGAGAGATCCGAATTTTTGTTTTCTTCTTGATTTACTCCTTTATATAGAGAGTAAGTTAACCTGCTAAGAAGGATGGAGTGTCAAAAACTCTTCCTCGACTCTCGTCGGTGGCTTGTGGTGATAAAATAGAATTTACACAGAAAACTTTTCTTGTGCTGAGAGGTCACATTTTAAATAACACAGCGGCTTCCAGTTCCCTAATAATAAATAATATTAGATGATATAATAAATTATTAAATTAAATGACCATATTTTTAATTACATATTCTTTGCAACGTTTCAACCCTCACTGAATTTTTTGTTACCTGATGGCCTACTGTGAGGGTCGAAACGTTGCAGAGAATGTGTAATTGAAAATAGTGTGTCTAAATAACTTGTTATAATTGACTACAGACGTATTTGCATATGAATTAGATGAAATATTATTGCGTCTAATAAAATTACATATTTTAAACTAATTACTGATACAAGAAAATATTTTTAAAATTTTACAAAATCTTATAAAAATTATCTAATTAATTACAAATTACATTAAGTACGTATTTAATTTGTGTAACAATAATATCCTGATAAATTATATTATTTAAATAATTTTTAAAGTACTATCTAATACTTCCATTTATCAATATATCTGCTATTCTTCCAATTTCGAATTCCTGGATTGAACCTTTTTGAAAAATACGTAGGGTTGTTAGTTTGGTGGTTGTGGGTAAACACAATCTTTCATAGTCCCTTACCAAGGCGTTTGGTCGAGAATTAATCACGATTACTGAGAATTATTGAGCTGAGTCAACCTGGGGAAATAAAGAAATCTAGTCTGTTAAAATTCACCTTGACTGTTTCTATAAGGGGGATTTTAGTATACACGAGAAACATTGTTTTATCGACTCGTTCAAGGATTGACGAATTGATTATCATACTGATTCATAATGTGTCCTCTTCTTTCGCAAACATGACTGTGCGTTTCCTTGACCTGCAGCGTTGATGTTGAAGTGTCGACATTACGTCACTTGCCGAGCGATTACGTCTCCACAGAAATAATTAAAAAACAAAAAAAAAGTTCTTAGTTGTGGACTCGTTCATTAGCTAAGATTCTTGTATAATGTGATTCAAAATTCTTTCAACTTGTGTTTTTCTATTTTATCTTCCGTGTTTTTACTGAGTAAATGGGAACTAATTCTTTCCGCAACACGATAAAAAAAGATAATGCAACTAAAGAACACGTGGTGATCAAGTAATGAAATACAATTAATTTGATACGGCCATGTTTTGTTTATTGTAGTATTTGTAAATGGGAAACGTTGCATGCTAATGAAGCTTATCTACATGGGGCGATAGGAGGTATAGGAGGTGGGCTGGTTAGCTGGGTTTACCAACAACTTTGCCCCAAAGTGGAGACGTTGGTAGTGGGTAATAGTAAGAGTTAATGATAATGGGAGGTGGATAGAAGGGGGGGGTTCGCTTTTCAGTATACAGCTATATGAATTGGGACATTAACGTGAAAATTTAATATTTTTTTCTGGCCCCGCCGGAAATTGAATTCGGAGTGACATTGGTGGTGAGCAACCTTTAGCCGCCGAGGGGACAGGACGATGTACGTGACCTACACTTCCAGAAGGACGGGTTTAGTGCGGATTGGCTGAGGCTTTGTTTCGTCACTTCCGATTATGTTCTTGTGAGTTTACATTCTGGGAATCGTGGATCATCGTGTTGTGGATACCTTGTTAAGGTGCGTAGATAAGTATGTACCATTATATGCACCTTGCGTTGTTGATGCATTATCCATTGGTCATGTTTTTCCAATTGCGTGTAAATATGTATGTTAAGAAAAAGAATCGTCGTATCGAATAGGTCATGGTATCTGAGCTTCCGGTCCTGTTTCCCCCACGTTTCCGACCACCGCCTTATCCATCTGTTAAGTATAGGGTCCTGAGGACGATGTCAGTGTAGAGCGATGTACCATAAGTAAATGAGATATCTACATATACAACATTCTTGCTTGTTGGAGTCGTAACAAAAAGAAAATATAATTACTTTTGCCATACTACTTCTGTATCGTCGAATTATCATATATCCCGTCGTCGCTTTATGATACCTCATGTTATTAAAACACACCCTTCAGAAAGCGAAAAGAATAATGGTATTTGCATTACCGACAAATAATGAAGTCCTAGAACTTGATAAATTTTGTTTTTTACTTGCAAGAAGTCACTAAAAAGATGAGTAATTTTTTTCTTAAATGGCGATGCGAGGTATTTATTAATAAGCGACCACATGTTAATGTAATTATTTAAGTTGTATTTACATTTCTGTTGACATGATGATTCAACACTCAATGATTCAATCTGAAAATCAGCTTACGGTAATGCATCAGGAGAAAATTTATTATTGAAGCTGATTATACAGATATTCTAAATATATTACATTGCATGGAGTATAATTTTCGTTTCAACTTATTCGAAGTTAAATCTTTGTTAATGTATCCTTTATTTTTCATCATATTAGTCATATAAAACAACATAAAATGTGTAACCCCACAGAATCACGGTACGTTCCTGCTCCTTGCAGAATTTAGAGAAAAAAACTTCCGATAAGTTTGCTTAATTTGGCCGCAACGACGCTATCTGTTGAACAGTACATTTGAACCGAACGAGCACATTCTTCTGGTTCTTATGTTGATATCTATCGTCTTTTGCTTCTGACCGATTCCATTTCTTACAATTATGTTGTCCTTAAATATATGCACAAAATGCAAACACAAACAAAATTACTTCGTAAACAAAATTACTTCCTAATGAAGTTTAAATGCATTGTTCCTCTCGAGGGTTGTAATGAAATTTACGTTTATACATTAATGGAAATATGTAAAATACTAAAACATGAGTACGACACTTTTCCCGTGTTACGACATGAGTATGACACTTTTCCCATCACGAATCATGTTACGACACTTTTCCCATGTGCGTACTTTACCCGACAATCTGGTACACAACACAGTATTTCATCTTTCCTCTTCTTCCATCCGTTTCTACAACAACAAACTGAGTGCAACCAAACCTTTTGGATCTCGCTCCAAACAAATTTTGGAAACCTTGAATATACGTACATCGAATGTCTTAAATCAAGGTTTCAGTAAGACTCCTCCTTGGGCTTTGCATAAGCCGAATATTAATTTCGATCTTCTGCATCATGCAAGAACACTCCAGCCGCGATGTTGAGGCTATACTTCCACATAATCCTCGACAATCACCGGGTCTATATTCCTGTGTTTACTGACGGGTCGAAACAGACCGTGTCGACTGCTCCGTGGTGTTCTCCCGTAAGATCTGTGGCTACCGTCTTGGCGACTTGTGCAGCATTTACACTGCTGAGTACAACGCCGTATTAAGAGCACTGATCAACAAAGTGCTTCCGCGGATCAAATTTTTAGATTTGCTCTGATTCTCTAAGTGCCCTTCAAGCAATCCAGACTATGTATCCAGCTGATAAGCTGATCCAGAATATCCAGGATGTATTTTTTCCCTTCAAAGTGACGGAAAGAACATAATGTTTTGCTGGATTCCCGAACACGTAGAAATCAGAGGAAATGAGGAAGCAGACGTTTCCGCGAAAGCGGCATTCTTTCGCGGGGATTTTTCAAGATTTGAAAAGGGGATATCCTAAATTCCACCAAGACAAGGATTCTGAGTTAACGAACAATGAGTGGTTGGCTGTTAAGGGAATGAGCTCCGACATATCAGGTCCTCTGTTAAATCTTGGAGCAGTTTCTGTTGGTAGACCAGAAGCGAGGAGGTCTTGCTGACCCACCTGCGCATAGGACATTGTCTCGGTCTCGGACATACTCATTGGTATCTCTTGCTACTTGATGATGAACTCGTTTGTGAGGAGTGTAGCTCTTCTGTGACAGTGCGTCACCTACTAACTGATTGCACAAAATACACCAGGATACGGAGACAAATTGGCCTGGCTGCAGATTTACCAACAATTCTCGGAAATGAAACTGATGAATTTCATAAATATATCGGGGCTCTTCCCACAAGTTCTCGGGAGGGTTTTAATTTGCATTTTTCTTTCCTTTCATTCTTCCTTTTTCTTTGTTTTGAAAATTATAGTTTTCATAATTTACTTAATTTTTTATAAAATGTATTGGGCAACCTTGTCTTTATCTTTGTGTTTAGATATTTGATGCATTCAGGAGGGTTTTAGTGAGCATGCTGGAGTTATTTGGCGAGTCCCACACACGGGGAAGAGTCACTACGGTTTTTCCTATGGTGCGAAAATGCATTTTTCTCCACCTGCAAGGGCTCTAATGATGTTGGCGAGCCCTAAAGCCCCAAAGGAAAAAGTAAAATACTCTGTAATCTACATTTACAATGAAACAATTTCGAACCTACGGATTACGAAATAAGCTTGGATTATTTTCATGACACGGTGAACCCTCAGCTCCCTGTACCTGGAATTCGAAGTATTACGACCCGCTCATTGTTCCGTTCCGTTGTAGGTTTGAATTTATTCGGCGGTAACTCGACCCGATTGATAAGCAGGCATGATACGCAAAATAAACGAAATTCAAACAAACTTCTGTTCAAATAACAAAATGTTATTTCTTGTATATGCGGATATGAAAATGAGATAATGACCTAATCATGAATGAACGAAAGAATAAAAATTATTTATATTACCTCAATTTTTGTCTTGACGCATTGTTTAAAATGTGAAACAACGTAGTTTGGTATTCTTATATGTTGGATGTACAGTTGAGAACATAATTGAACTATTTAACATTTTCAATTAAACTTTTAAATTAACTTATGACAAATATAAGAACTTAATTTTTAACTAAAAATTGTGTTTCAAATAAAATTATTAGAATAATTTCACGACTTAGACCCTCCATAGTATTTCCATAATAAGATTCAACATGACAAAATACTGAGTTTTAATTTTATATTGTTCTCTAAAAAGATGTCATTTGGAAGGTAAAAAGTACTTTTTCCTGGGGATGTCGCATCCTCTGTTGGCGTCCGATGCCCTGGATTTCCTTGTATCTCAAACCCTCTGGAAAAGCATGTTGCCCTTCCCCGAAGAGAATAAGTGCTCGCCATTCTATAACGGCGGTATGTTTCTTTCATATTTGCTATTTTAGTTACTTAAAATCCAAACTTGTTTTAAAAATGGTGATATGTTGATATTTGAATGTTTTAAGAGGAATATGCTTTGTTTTTAAATCTTTACATATGGAATTGAAAAGCAGCCCAAATGTTTATACATAACCTTAATATTTTATTTTTTTAATTAGGTAAAAATAGAATAACCCAATCCGTCTTTATATTGAGTTTATAGAACAGAGTAGAACATATTTACGGAGAATTTTGTTTATAGCATTTGTTTGTTTCATTCGATTTATTGTATTTATAATGAGTGAAACCACAGTCTAATATTATCAGAGTCGCGACAATGAAGGCAAAGATTTGCAGCTTGGTGCAGTGGCGCCTTCAAGTGGTGAGCGAAACCACTACGATTTGGTGAATACGAGACCCACTTGATCACACTGCTGATTATCGTATTTATTCTCCTATAGTACTGAGGGTATAATCAAGTAGGTCCTGGGTGAATATCATCGGGTTTAACCTCTACGTCTGTTGGAGGCGATAGTAATACATTGTGACGAGTTAGTAATACTCACCTGTAGATAGAGGCGCCACCATTGCCAGCTGCAAGACTAGCATAGGGAATTTATATGGTATGTCGCGACTGACGATATTGATGTGACTGATGATACTACGTTCTAAGTCGTATTTTGATCGTGATGTAAATTTCATTTCGATATAAAGAGTGCGGGATCGAGATAATTGAAAAGATTCTGGTTATTACATTTCTATACTACTGTACAAGTGAGCGGTAAGAGACTATAAACATGCATGTCTTTCTTAGAATTTAACATAAGAGCGGTTTATTTGTTTTGAAAATCCATGTTCAACATTATTTGGTATTAAACTTAATTATTCGGAAACTGAGAGTATCTCTATGATCAGACCCGCTTTTACAAAGGTTTGTTTTCATTCTTCGTAGCATTGCACAGGGCAAATTTGTAATTAATCGTTCCTGATAGAACCCGTATTCTTATTGATATTACGCAGTCTTATAAAATTGTGGAATTGTCATCTTCCATTATTCAGAAAGCAACAAATCGTTATTGTAGTTCGCATATTATGGCTCATTATACTTCACACATCTGCGACACAAGCAAAATAAAATGGGTGGGGGTATAATGGAGCCTGTTTGCTTTTCTTCTTGTAGTATAATTTTGTTCTCATTTTGTACTATTTGTTATTTATAGACTATTGTATGCATTTTGTTTTGTGTGTCTGAAAATAAAACCAAGGGATCGTCCAAAAATTTCCCTTTTTTTCTTCCTCTACCTACTCCCGTTAAGAAAAGTTAATTTTCGAAAATTGACGACTTTGATACTGACTTATTTTCCTCATTGCTCTATGCTCTTCCTGAGCAATTGTGTGCAAGGATGACAGCGATGAACTTAAAGTTTCAAATATCCTATAAAACAGCCTACAAAGCTTAGCGTTACGTAACCCGGCTCACACACCCTTACCCCGCTAAAACGCTATTTGGCTATATTATATATATAAACCTTCCACCTCTAGCGTACGTTACGTTATTTATGAACGGCCCCCAAGCTGTTGCGAAAAATTTTCATAGTTAGAACTTTTTTTGACGTAATTGGGGTAGAAGGGTTGGATATCGAGATAGTCTAATACGATTTTTTAATAACGAAAACTCGAAACATATGCCAAACTTGAATGATAAAGTGATACATGTAATTTCAGGAAAGAGCTTTCGTGTGCTCAAGTATTTTGATGTAACTAAGTAGCCGGCAGTTTGCCACCAATCACATTTTTATCCAAACTGTCTCAAATTAATGAAGGATTTAATAATAACGAGTGTTAAGAGAATAGAAAAGAAAACACACTAAGCAGAAGTGGCAATCGTTGATCACATCAAACATTTCAACCGTGTAACCATTAATTTTAGTACAATTTTTTAACTTTGGGTATTATTGGGAGTATATACGAGAGACTTGTTTTATGAAACATTTCATTTCTTCTAAAATTTAGCAAATCTACAATCTTGAATAAACCCTAATTTAATTTTGAATTCGAACTTAACGTAGCACCAATCCATTGGCCGGAAAATTTTATCTTACAGACTCCCTTATAAATACTAAAAGTTTATAATTCAAGTGAATCCAAATTGTGATCCCAAATTTTTACAATTATTTGTATCGATGTGATGGAGTTGATTTATGTCGGACAAGACGATGCGATGTGATGGAGTTGATTTATGTCGGACAAGACGATGCGATGTGATGGAGTTGATTTATGTCGGACAAGATGATGCGATGTGATGGAGTTGATTTATGTTGGACAAGATGATGCGATGTGATGGTGTTGTTTTATGTGATGGAGTTGATTTATGTCGGACAAGATGATGCGATGTGATGGAGTTGATTTATGTGAGGGAGTTGATTTATGTCGGCCAAGACGATACGATGTGATGGAGTTGCTTTATGTGATGGAGTTGATTTATGTCGGACACGACGATGTGATGGAGTTGATTTATGTCGGACGAGACGATACGATGTGATGGAGTTGATTTATGTGACGGAGTTGATTTATGTCGGGCAAGATGATGCGATGTGATGGAGATGATTTCTGTAGGACAAGTCGATATGATGTGATGGAGTTGATTTATGTTGGACAAGACGATGCGATGTGATGGAGTTGATTATGTAATGGAGTTGATTTATGTAGGATAAGACGATGCGATGTGATGGAGTTGATTTATGTAGGACAAGACGATGCGATGTGATGGAGTTGATTATGTGATGGAGTTGATTTATGTAGGACAAGACGATGCGATGTGATGGAGTTGATTATGTGATGGAGTTGATTTCTGTAGGTCAAGACGGTGTATTACCCTGCCAATGGTGGTTGATGGTGGTTGATGGTGGTCGCAGATAGCAGAAAGCACCCGCCTCCCCGTGGTGGGGACGGGCAACTTAGGGCTATCCTAAGGCAAAAGGGTGTCGTATGCAAACAGCATACAAAACAGAGAGAATAATGAAACAGCAAACAGTATACAAAACAGAGAGATTAATTATGTAAGAAAAGAGAATTCATTGACTTGAGAACCCCGGTAATAGCCAACAGGCCAAGGCACGGGTGATTCAAGAAAATGAAAAAAAAAAAAAAAAAAAAAAAATTTTTGTTTCGACAAAAATCTGTGAGACCACTCGACATAAAAGTCTCGCTCGACGTTGACACTGCCTAGTTAACGGCTTAAAGTATACTTGGCATTGTTCCAACAAGTATAGACCAAGATTTACAGAAATAACTTATTGTATATTGGTTAACGGCAGAAACTCGTAATAATATACTTTCCACGATTATAATTTTAAAAAAATTTAATTATCTGTATTAATGTATTAAAAAATTTCCGGACGTCGTGTTACTATGATCCTTTATCTACAACCAAAACCGCAAACAACAACTATTACTGTACTTCAAAGCAAGAGGTGCAACGATTTTAATGTTAGTTCTGAGTGCTCAAACTCTTGGAAGTTTTTTTACTAATGGCTTCGGAAGTAAATAATCCACCAACTTAGGATTCTTAGTTCTTTATCGTTCCTGTAAGCTGGATACCAGAGAGAAACTTTTGTCTTATGAGTTTTGAAGAAGTATTGAAAATGAGTTGTTTAAGCTGTAAAAGAATTTGAATTCTTCGCATCTTGTTCTTTGTATGCATTTCAAATTTTCTCTAACCTGTGATGTGAGCGTGTTGAACTATCTCAATAGTAGTTGTAACTTCCGCGTAGAATGCGCTCGGCATGAGGGGTTAATGCGTTTAAACGGAGAGGCAGTCAACAATAATTTTTTTAGAATTTCCTGAACTTTTTGTGTTATGAAGCACCCATGGTAATATACTTTCAATTCCACCACTGATGTTCTGTTTTGGTGGTGGCATATATTCTTTTTCCTTGACGAACGCAACCGGACAAGTCTCCAACTGAAAAAACAGTTGAAATTCATTCCAAAACGTAAGCTGGACTCTATTGTTACTACTTTCCGGGATATTTCTTCTTACTTTTTAGAAGCAGAATAAAATAAGTCTTGCTTGGGTAGAGCAGGTGTAGATTGTACTTGGATGTGCCATTTGAAAATGCTGAAAAGTGTAACTTTTTCCTGAGGGACATTGTTGCCTCAAAATACATTTCTTTAACATAATGTGTGTATGCACTTAGCAGAAGAACGTCTTTCTTTATTGAAATAATGTTTATTTTATTTTTTCTTCTGATTGCTAAATTGCATAGGCGACAGATGCAGTTGCTGGGCGTGAAGTTCGCGCCGCTGCGCGTGCCCATGCACCGAAGGCTTCAGACGCTTGCAGCCTCCGTGTGGTTCATAGTCTTCGCCTTCGGTAACATCATCGCCGGGATCGTCGTGCTGTATACTCTGCTCTACACGCAGTACTTGAGATGGTTCATGCTGCTGTATATAGGTTGGATGTACCTTGACCGTGACATCGCCGTAAAAGGAGGGCGAAGGTGAGCTTCTTTGAAAGAATGAGGCGAAAATGGCGCGCAGTGGAAAGTTGAAAATTAACCTGGTACAAGAAGAAGGTAAAAAAAACATGGAATGCAGGGGTACCTAAGGGGAGGGGGTATGAGGGATCAATTCCCCTTCACCTCCGACCTTAAAGGAAAATTGCCCTTATCTCTTGTTTTTCCAAATATTTTTATGGTTATTCAGACAATATACTAGTAATATAATTATTTACATGTACACATATTTAAAACACTCCCGTGGTATATACACATAAGTATATACTATATGTGTGAATGTTATCCCCCTCCTGAAATAAAATCCTCAATCCACCCATGGTAGGATGTGCCCAATTGCTTCACCCTTGTAAAACATTTTCTCATTACATCCCTGAGTTACGTACATTTTCACGCCCTTTATATATTACGGCAGGTAAACTCCAATTAGGAAGTCCTATGCATTCTAAATTTGAATACAAAATAAGTTCTGTACTATTAAACACCCCTGTAGTTAAAATTCTTATAAAAATCCCCCCCCCCCCCNACACACACACTGGAATAAAAATCTATGACACATTTTGTTGAATGGACACTGGGTAACCCTGGTGAACACATGAGGTTTCTGTAATTAAATGCTTCTGGTCAATTTTGATTAAATTTAAATTTTAAAAATAAAAATTTCCATTTTTTGTGCTTTTTACATTTGTTCTTATGAGACACAAAAATTATTTTCCTTAAGAATGTTTCTTTCTTATGGTAAACTAAAGCAAACTTATGTGAATAATTGATTCTCAAACTTTGTCTACACTAATACCAATTATGTTCTTAGACTTTGTAATATAAATCTGATGATATTTTTTACTTTGAAATTCTAGTATAGAAGAGGACCGATGTTTTAGTTTTCTATTCTACTCATCATCTTGTTATTTGTATTTTGACTTTAAGAAGAAGAAAGAAAGCTAAACCAATTTTTAATATTTCATATAAGTCAAACTAACCTACACCGGGCTCCGAGGACAGAGTTCCGTAATTTCTAGGCCTCAGCACTATGAGGAGGAGATGTGGCAAATATCTCACTCCAAACAGTTTGACCGCAGAGTAGAACCTGGTAATCATTGTACAGCAGCCTGAGTAGGCCTCTGAATCAGTCTGGATGTTGAGGTGTGATGAAAAATCCCCACTTTACTGGGGATCAAACTCCTGTCATCCAGCCAACAACTCAGCGCTCTATCCTCTGGGCCATGCTGACTCTGTTCTTAATATTTACTCTGGTTTAATTAAAACTAGAAAAGTACTCGAGCACCACATTGTACTGCATTGTCCTAGACTAGCAAATTACTTTATGGTTTTAATTCTATTTATTCCATTCTATTTGAAACAAATACAAATACTACTACATTATTTGTTTCTATCCTGTGAAGAATTTTATTATACCATTAAAAAAATTTATACATAGGTATTAATGAGGTTCTGTTTGTTTCCAGGAATCTGTGGGTTCGCAGTTGGTTATGGTGGTATTATTTTATAGAGTACTTTCCTGCACGACTGGAGAAAACTGTGGATTTGGATCCTAGTAAGAATTACATGTTCTGTGCATATCCACATGGAGTTCTATGTTCAGGACCTTTTGGTCAATTTAGTAATGAACATTCAAAGTTCAGGGATATGTTCCCTGGATTGGAACCTTATGTACATACTTTGAAAGTCCATTTCCAAACACCAATATTCAGAGAGCTTGTGCTTTCATTAGGTAAGTTATATTAATTTAATGATTTGTCCCCTTCCTGATATTGATGCAATATTTAATTAATGATCGTGCATGTATTAAGATTGTTTAGTGGAATTAATGAGTATCAAATTTATCAATTCAATGAATTATAGTGGCCTATTTGAATAAACACTTGTTTTGTATTTAGGGAAACATTGAAAATATGTAGCTTATTTGCATTTTATTTTGTATGCTGATTATGTGAATAATGATTTTAAAATTTCAACTTGTGTTCTATTCCCATAAACCTGATCTTACTATTTCCATAAATGTGTTTTCATAAATATGGCTTTTTAAAACACAAGTTTTTGGTTTTTATACTTGACATTTTATGAGCACTTACAAGAAAATAACTTGTTCTTAGTAATAATATTTGAAGGAAACTAATGAAACTTAGTGATTTTTTTTACCTGTGAATTGGGACAGTCTTGCAGATATCATTACTTCCCTTGTTGAATATTTCAATGGTTACTGTGCCAAAAATTTTCATTCTCGGCTTAGCTGAGTGTTATAACCAGGGCTCGGATTTTGATGACCTAATAATATCTAAAAAATGATCAATAAAATGATCTAAAAAATTCCGTAAAATGATCTAAAAAATTGACTTTAAATATTTTTTCTTTATTTCAGAGTATGAGAGTACAGCACAATACTTGCTTTTGTAATGTTAGAACTGAAATTAAAATTTAATACTAATTTAAACTCTCAAATTTGTATGGTCTATGAAGATGAACGTATAAAAATAGCTACCCTATTCAGAATTATTGCATTAGATAACCAGCAGCATGCGCAGGTTCTCAAAAGTTAGGGAATGCCTGTTGTCGGAAAGCACTTTTTTGTACTGTGAGAAATCCCTTTCCACATCCGCTGATTACAACTGGAGCATACTTGAAATACGCTAAATTAGTGGCAGTGTGATCTTCTTCAATGCAGGAAGTACAAAATGTTTCACCAGGTAGCACTTGAGAAATGCGACCCAAAGTTTTGTATCTAGACTTTTTATCAAAAACATTTTCCACTTTCTTAGATACTCTTCTTCCAACTTCATCCTCTACATTTTTCAAATCAGATGCAATTTTGTTAACTCTGCACCTTTCTCCTGTACATGTGTGATTCCTTGTGTTAAGCAACTGAAATTTCCTTTATGAAGGCTAGCTATCCTTCAATTTCACTGTATGAAAATAGTGTTTTAGCTGTATCAATTGCAGTAGCATTGTCAGGATTTAAGTCTTTCGATAACACGCTTCACCATCTGGAAATGATCGCAATAATATATTTCTGCATCTATCCAGGTGCCCCATCGGGTGATGACAGGTTCTGGTGGGGGTGGAATACTGGGAGCCATAAATGTTAAATAATTTAATTATTTTAGTTAATCTAATTTCTTGCAAAAAAGAAAGAGAGGAGCCAGAAAAGAGAGTAAAATGCAAAAAATGACTTAATAATTGAAAAAATGACCTAAAACTTCAGAAGCAGAAAATATGATGAAAAAATGCCCAATAAAATTAATATTTTTATAACCAGAGATTCATGTTCAGGATTTTAATACTTAAGAGCAATGCATACTGCATAAGGAAAAGATATGTCATCAAAATCTGGGCCCTGGTTATAACCTTGTATTGTATTGTATGATCAACCAATGATCTTAGAAATTAATCACATTATAATTTACCATTGTTTTTATGTGTAAGAATGTTTGTTCCATGAATTTGTATAAATGTAGAAACGTAAAAAGTAAGAAAATGTTGTAAGAAAATGAATTGGAGGTGTTTTCTGATAAAGTTTTATTTGATTAATAATTATTTACTTTCTATATTATGTCCTGAATATGTTTTGTTTGAAGTTATGTTGTTTTTTTGGACCAGTAGTCTTCAGTTTCATTTAATCAAGTTTATTACTAAAAATATAATTTTTCTTTTGAAGAGAGATTTATTACCGTACATGAAGGTATTATTTCCAAACAAAAAAAATTCACATTGGGATTAAATTTCAATTCAGTTCACATACCTCCTAAACCCTCTAGTGACAAAAATGATACTCCATTCGAGGATTAAAATTAAGTTATAAAATATTTAAATGAATTGTAAATGTTTCCAATTAATCAATCATAAATAATTTGATACCTCATTTCTCCTTGTTTTTGTGGGAGGAGACTCAATTTGTGAGTTAATTTTTGAAATAGTTTGACAATTCATTTTTACAATGTAATGCTTAGTTTCATCAAGAACCAGGATTACCGGTAATTTTCTGTTGCAAGTTATGGTGATATGTTTATTAGCATAAAATAAACTAATCATATATATTTAACAAGTTATTCCACATGAGAAACCAATCGTTTAGAATGTTGTGCTTTATTACCCTTGTTACTAGTTACACCAATGTGTTACATCATTGCATCTCTATACATTTTAGATTTGATTAGATTACGTACCTATTTGATTCCAATAGGTTTTCATTAGTTTCCAAAACAAATTTGAACATAAATATTAATTTGCAGAAAGGAATTCTTTGCATGCTGGAGGATGAAATCTATTTATTAGCTGCATATATTTCTTCCATGTCCTCTACACGTGGAGAGTAGACTCAAACACAGGAGTATCAGTTTAGATTCCCCGACTTGTCACCATTTTCACCTGACCAAAAGTTGCTACATGTTTATTAACTGTTAGTTTGGTTTGTAAATAAAATGTCTCTTCTTGAATTTTAAGATCTTGAAATTTATCTTCATTAATCCTGCCAAAATTGTGTATCAAGTGTTCTGTATTGTAAAGTTTTAAGTATTAAAAAAAAAAAAAAAAAAAATTCCTTTAAATACTGACTGAATATTTCTTCTGAAAATTAATCAGACTCTGAAACCCATTCAAGATATATGTGTGCTCTACAAAGAATTTAACATAACTTTCTGATCATACCTTCCTGATTTTTCCCATACCCTTCAGATCATTTGAAGATGTGAAAGTTGGTATGAACTACATGAGTGAACAGAAACAACTTGCAAATGGTTATTTCACTTCTGTAAAAGTGACACTTTGTCAACTTCTGCCCCCTCCTTGATAGTTTTGTCTTCCGAGGATTCACCCCTTTTTTTAATAGTGGAAATATATATATTTTTTTTTAGTCTTGTACTTGCATTTGCATGGTTCTTTTGAAATGCACTTTTGTGTACAATAACATTGTGCTGCATGTAAAAATCATTTACCGTACGGGATGAAATGCAATAAAAAAGATAAGTAGTGACAAGTAATGTAAATCCTGGCGATGTTAAATATGAACAGGGTTCTAGATATTGTAAATCAATTGAACAAAATATTTAACAAGTTAAACACTCTCCTTTATGTATTTTACTAAGTCAAGTCAAATTCCTGGTGGTGGTGGTGGTGGTGGTGGTGGTGGTTGGGGGGGGGG
>NNCF01127331.1:1704494-1841876 GCA_002313205.1 Laupala kohalensis
CCCCCCCCCTCCTCATTTGATCCACCATTCATTAGCATAAACAATTTTTAAGTTATTGAAAATAACATATTGAACCTTAATAATAACTATGTTATGAGTAGTAAAAGATTTTATCATTCTGTCATCATTTATTAGTACAAAAGACCTTTTTGGTCGCATGGCAGCCATCTTCAGTGCTGGATCCTTTGGCAAGTGGTGGCTGAAAGCCATGCGCCCAAAAAGACCTTTTGCATTAATAAATGATGACAGAATGACAAAATCTTTTACCACTTATAATGAACAATCTGTCAACATCAGGCCAATTCCTCAAATAACTATCTTCTTTTCAAGAACTTATTTTGTTTGTTTTATATTTAAACAAATTAATATCCTTTTTTTCATAATTTTAATGCACAAGTTGTATTATCTTTTCTTGCTCTGTCCTGGATTTTCACAGGTGGTATGGTAGCTTCATCTGAGGCGATTAACTGGGTGCTTAGTTCTCCTGAAGGAGGTCGTGTTAGTGTTTTACTTGTTGGAGGAGCTGCAGAGTCACTGTATTGTAAGCCTGGCACATATCGCATTATTCTCAACAGGAGAAAAGGATTTGTAAAGTTGGCATTGAGAAATGGGTGAGTATAAGTGGAGGAAATAGATTTTAATTTACTAGAATTGAGTTATATTTAAGTGGAGATAATGTGTTCCAAAATATTTGAATTAGAATGAAATAAAAATATTATTTAGAACTGTCATATATTTTGTTGTTTGTTCTCTTATGATGTATGAAGAGTTTTGAAGTTGATGCTGAGCTTTGTGAAATTTAGTGAACAGTACAGAATTATAAAATATCAATTATCTAACTAGGAAAGTCACTTGTGGTGTAAATTATTATTGAAAGAAGTTAACTGACCTAATCTGAAGTTTTTCAATAATTGTCATTCATTGTTGACATTTTTGGAGTGCTGAATTAAAATTTATGTAGTTATTATTTGAGTTAAGTATTTGAATTTTTAATTTTGAAGTGGTATTATTTTTTCAGTGCACCATTGGTACCTGTTTTTACATTTGGGGAAACAGACCTGTATGACCAATTGCACAATCCAGAGGGATCTCTTGTGAGAAAAATTCAAGAGTTCATAAGAAAAGTCACAACTGTTGCGCCAGTTATTCCTATTGGTCGTGGGTTATTTCAATATAGTTTTGGGATTGTCCCTCGAAGAAGGCCTGTTACCACTGTAGGTACGTAATTATTGTTAGAAGGGAGAAAGATGCTCTGCTTAACCTTTGTTTTTGCGAGAAATTACGTATCTTGTTTGGAATTACAAAAATTAAGAATTTTTGGGGCATGTTTTTATAAAAAACTGAATGTAAGTTGAATTTTCTATTTCCTGTTTTCTAAAAATAATGATATTTGTAGGTTTTCATAAGAGTACCACATTATTACTGTCTATTCATTCACTGCAGTTTAATTAATAATTTAGTGCGAGTGTTTTTATCGTTTTTTAAAACATTTTATTTTAGTTGGAAAACCAGTGGATGTGCCAAAGATTCCGCAGCCAACAAATGAAGATATTGAAAAATATCATCAGTTATTTAAGGGTGCTTTGATTGAACTCTTTGAGGAAAACAAGGCAAAATATATTGAAAATGCTGAAAAGACATTTTTGGAAATTGAATAAAGTGATTGTGAAGTTGGTGAAACTGCATCAGTTCTATTGGTTGTAGGACAATAAGGAAATGGAACTTATTTTGCATTTAGATAAATGCACATATTTCTGTGATATATGGACAATGGAAATTTATAATTTTTTACTTTGTAAATGTTGTGTGATACTGTAAAAGTGCTAAAAATGTGACTATACTTTAATGTGCTCAAATAATTGTGGTTGAGGTTTAAATTGTAATATATATATACAGTGTGAAAAAGTTTATTTTGTTACGGGTTCAATTGAGAGAACCTTAATTAATTCTTGCTCATATTGTGTGTTACAAGTTGCTCTAGTTTGAAATAGTTGATAGTGCAGAATAATGAAATGCATAATAGTTTTTAAGTATATTTCTAAGTTCTTTTTCTTGTTATAAATAAAATAACCTAAAGAGGGAATAAATAATTCGGGGATAGTTTCTCTAGAAGTATTGTTATTGCATTTATTGATTTTTTATGTAATTTTTTAATTATGTAAATAGTTTTTAATGTACATATGTTTATGCACTGTTAAAGGAAATCCTGTTTTGTATAAGATTTTCAAGTGTAAATTTATTTTCGTTATTAATTCCTTCTAAGTATGTAAATGTGCCTTAATGAAAGAGGTTTGTGTTTAATATCAGTCTGAATAACTTCATTAAATTATACCTGGAGAAATGAGGCAAAGTATTTGAATCCACCTTACCCTGTGTGCAGTAGGAGAAATTTCTTTAAATGAACAGAAATTGTTTTCTACACACATTTCTTGATAATCAAGTAATTTATTTTCCCCCTCACTCTTTGTATGCTCAGAATTCATTTTGATAAATACATAGTTTAGTCTTGGTAGTTTGTTATATGATTATTCCATTCTATCCCTTTTGTCATTCAAAATTGTACTTGAGAACCTAGCGAATTCCAATTCACGTATGATAAAAATACCACTTTTATCTAATTGTTTCAATAAAAACTTACTTGTTCAAGCCATCTTCCTTGAATGTAATTTCTGTAAACAAGAAATTTAAGTCTCCTAATTTTGGGTGACCCAAAACACCCTTTAAATGTTATTTTATGGCACTTGCAAACTAATCAGCAGGGCTTGTCTGATATACCAAATATTTCAAATATATTGAACAAATTGATTATTAAAACAATAATGCCTACATCCTATAGATTTAAGGGAATGGAAAACCTTCAAGGAAATTTATAATTATTATTGCCTTGTATTCTATCAAAATGTCTCATTCAACATTCGATAATAATGAAGTATTGTATATCTCTGAATCAATACATTTCTTAATTAAATTGGTGAAGGATACTTCATTGGGAGGTCTTGATGTTGATAACATCAAATGGATTCTCTAAGCAAGGTTAATGGCAGATGAAACTTAACTGTGCCCATACCTCCGTTTCGTATTATTCATAATTTTTTTGCTTCTCCCTTTTAATTTCCAATTGCTACCACTTCTCGAATAGAGTGTTTTATTAAAGTCTTATATTAATATGTGTAATTTGTGAGCAGTTTATCAATGGAATTCATTTACCACAAAAGCAAAAAGTAGACCTTAAATAAAATGGAAGGATGATGTCCTAAATGACCCAAAACAAATGAAAATTAAGAACTGGACACACAAAGTAAATAACAGAAAAGAATGGAAGAAGATAGTTGAGAAGGCAAAGCATTACAAATATAATGTTGTAGAGCTTAATTAAGAAGTATTATTTAAACTATCCTTGTATATAAGATTATTTGCTCAAAATCCAACAAGAATTATGTGAACAGTGATACACAGGATTTGCTTTTGGTGGGATAGGAGGATCAAAATTGGGAGAGAACAAAGTATTTCAGTCTAGACCTAAGTCATTGTTGGATGTAGCTGGCGACTCAAAAGTTCCCAAGCTTTTTTGACTCGCAAGAGCCTTTTTCAAAAATGTAAATTGTGTTATTATCTATCTTGTAAATGTACTCACTACACACATTCTTAAGGGTAACCTGTGGTGCGGTGGATTGTGCACTTCCATTGGGGATGGTTCAAATCCAAAATAATTCAAGTATAGCTTGTATTGGTGGAAAAAGGTGGTGGTTGGTAGGTTTTTTTGAGGTACTTTTGTTTCTCTTTCATTCTACCTTATTTCAGTTGCTTACCTTTCATTCCCCATTTGCAATCATTATCCTTACAATAATCTCTTCATTTTAATCTATGTAGCCTATAAGTATAAACTATTATTACAGAAAGACATCCCTCCCTTAATCTGTATTTGAATAACATCCAACTCTTATGTTTATTATTGGGGGTTATAGTGGACATCGGCTAATAGTTGTATGGGAGTAAGAACTCTGGGAAACACATCGATATTTTAAAACCAAGGAGGAGAAGGCTGCTTTTTTTTTCCAAGGAAAAATTTACCCAGTACTCACTTGAAACTTTCCAATTTTGGAGAGGTCTCAGGTTTGAATCCTGGTCTGTCTCTATTTTCAATGCTGCTGCTGCTGTTGTTGTAAATATTAGTGGCCAATCATATAAATGGGGTAAATTTTATGACCAATCTTTTTTTGCCATAAAGTCATTTGTACTCTTTCAGTGAAAAAAAAAATCAATCTCGTTTGGTGTAAATTACAACAATAATGAGTTATAGTAATAATTTGTGGACCACACATTCCACTTACTTTTTTAAACATGAACTAGTTTGGGAAGCTATTGTTTCTATCCTCAGCAACTGCTGACTGCTGATCAAATTGTCCTCTGGTGGATGAATTTTGAAATCAAATTATTTTCAAAGAGAACATCAAAATTTAACAATTATTCTTGACAGATGAGCTGATCCAGCAAGTGGTCTGGGGGAAGCAAAACTTAGTCAATTTTGCTCCCCCAGCCTCCATAGTTTTGTCTGTTTTATTAACAATGGAAATAAAATATTTTGTTTTCAGTCTTGTACTTGCGTTTGTGTGGTTCATTTGAAATGCACTTCTTTATAAAATAACATTGCACTGCATATACATATGTATTGTTGTACCATACAGAATGAAATGCAACAGGAAGGATAAGTAGTGACAAGTAATGTAAATCCTGGTGATGTTAACTTAGTACAGGGTTCTTGATGTAAATCACATGAAAAAATATTTAACGAATTTGTTAACGCACTTCATTATGTATTTTACAAAGTCAAGTCAAATTCCTGGGAGGGGTGGTTGCCCTATTTGTATTAGCGATGGAAAATTCACTTTCCCCCTTTTTTGCTAATTTATTTATGAGCACTTATATAACAAGGTGTTTTGGTGAATATTTAGAATTTAGTACAGGTTTGTAGATGATATCTTCTGTTTCGTTAAAAAAAGACATGTTGAAGATGCTCTCAAATAACTGAATATTCCAGATAGAACATTAAAATTTATTTTGGTAATTGAAACCAACAATTTTTTACCCTTTTTAGATTAAAAAATATTTAATTCTGGAAAAAGAATTGAATTTGGAATATTGAGAAAACATTCACTCTGATTACTCTATAAAAGAATTTGGTTTTAATCTGGTGCAGCACAAACATTCCATAATAAATAGCCATACCCACAGATGTAAATATCCCATTAAAAGATATTCAATTTGGAATATGATCAAATTGTTCCAACTATTGGAGTCAAATCTAATGGATTTTAGAAAACTTTGGTAGATAAGAAAATAAAAAACTTTGAGAAACAAAAAAAGGTTACAAATGTAACTACTTTAAATAAGTTGGAAAAGGAAACACTACCATAAGTTTACTTATCACCGTGGCTTGCATCAGAAGTTCCAAAAAAGTTTCGAGGAACTAAATATCACTTTAATTCCACAAAATAAATTTAGCATTAACTCCCTAATTAAAGCTAATTATAAGGATAAAGTGCCTCCTCTTAATAGAACAGGAATTTACAAAATTAATTACAAGGATTGTGATAAAGTTTATATTGGACAAACAAAAAGAAATTTAGAAATTATAAAAAAGGGACATTTACAGCACATCAAATTTGGACAAATTGAAAAGTCAGCAGTAGCAGCACATTTTTGGGATGAAAAACATGATATTGATGAAATTGTAAGATTGTTGAACAATGTTGGTGGGCATTTTGAACTGATGGTTTGGGAACAACTGTTCATTCAGCTATTCAAGAACAGACGATTAACTTTTGATGTTCCATTTTATTTCAAAACTCATCCGCTGCCTGCCACCAGAGGACCATTTGATCCAGAGTCAGCAGATACTGTGGATGGAAGCAACAGCTTCTGAAACTAGTTCATGTTGAAAAAAGTAAATGGAGTGTGTGGCCAACAAATTATTACTATAATTTACAATCTAATTATTTGGCCGTGGCTTAGAAATATTCCAACTTTCTGTTGATTTCTTTTGGGTATTAAGTGATTTCTTATGGGAATCATTCATGGTCAGGTTTTTTAATATTTCACAATTGTCGTGTACTGTCAATCTTCAGTATAAGTTACAAACACAGTGTGTGGTCATAGTAACTCAAACAATATTTTATCTCAGTGACTGAACAGTTTGTTCCTGAAGTTTTAGTCATAGATCTGTTGTCATTTCTTTTTATAGTTTAACTACTTGACTAGTTGATAATGAAGTCTGATAACATCCAAGAACATTATTTATTTTTGCGATAATTTCTTTGTCAAACATCTCTTGTTTTGTTTCTTGACATTTAATATTATACCTTTTTCCATATCGTTTTAAAACAAATTTGTACCTTAGGATGTGGCAGTGGACCCATGCTACCACACATGTAACACTGCCTTGACAATGCCACTGTCCCACACTTGCACTCCAAGCTGTAGTAGATTCTTATGCCTGAATCATAAATTTTTATTATAAAGATTTTTATGGAAGTTATTAATTAAATAGAAGTAAGTAAATGTTTTTTACTAGATTGTTTCTATGTAGAGTGGGGATTTTTGTTTGTTTTATTGGTAGAGTTTATTATTGCAAATACTTCTGCACCAACAGTGTTTTGTTTGTTTTGTTTTTGGGAGGGGGGATCACATTGAAAAAAATTTCCACTACCTTTGATTATGCCAGTCATTTATAACACTCATGATAATGAAGAAATCATTGGAAGTTTTAGATTGAAGTATTTGTGTTACATTTCTTCTTCCACAAAATGTCTTCAAAGTCTTGTCGTACAAATTGCAGTAATTTTTTACTCTATTTTTCTTGAACTTCATTTCTGTCATTTTTTTTAAGAAATGTTCTTTTGCTGGATAGAATCAAATAAATATGAGATATTTGGCGAAAATGTGAAAACTCTTCATGTTTTCTTACTTTGACGTATAATGTAGTGTTTCTCAAATCTAGAAATTCTTGTTCCGAAACATATTTATTTATAGTATAATTGATATTTAATTAAAGTAGCAAATTAATGTAGTATATACTATGTGATGAAAATAAACAGATATGACATAGATTTTCTGGAAAGAGGCAAGGAATTATCAAAATATAAACTTGTTTGTCTAGGACGAAATACGTGTCAGTAGACTGATCTACCAAGGTTTTGGCCATACTGCTGTGACCTTTTTCAGAGCAATTTGAGAATTGTTCAAACCTAACACATTGTCGTACTCTAGCAACATAGACTCCAGAGAATATGACAGCGACTTAGGTCAGACAAACAAGTTTATTTGACTCCGGCTGCAGAAGTCTATGTTTAGAAGGATTTATCTGTTAACTAAACATTCAAATTAGAATAAGTGAAACTTATCATAATAATTTATACTATTAATATTTGGAGACATTATAACTTCAACTAAAAAGTCAACAAACCTAAATAAATAATATCATGATGACCAGAATTTTAAACAAGTCAAATTACTCATGGTATGAGGAAATATTTTTTCTGTTGATTAAGTAAATAAGTCAGTTGAAATTGAAAGCATTTATTTAAACATATAATATTTTTGTTCTATGGTTGCTAGCAATACACTACAGTAAGGCAGTGATGAAGCATTCTTAACTAGGTATTCCAGTTTCACTTTAGGTCATTACTCAAGATTTAAAAACTGCTCTTGAAAAGTGGAAAAAAAAATTTAAAATCAATTCACTAAAATATTGTTTAAAAAAAAAGAAGTGTTTTTGTACATTAATACTATTTTTACACTGCCATGTTTATTTTTTTTTAATTTTTAACTTATATTTTGATAGATTATCCTTAGGTAAATATGTTTCATAGTTTGTGAAAAATATTGTAATTCATTTTCATTGCATTCATGAATCAAAATAGGTCATAATTCTTGTTCGTGTTGATGTATAACTGCGTTCCATACTTTAAAAACAATGAGCAAAATTGTGAAGAATATGATTAATATTAATATTGAAGACAATGTGTGTAAGACCTGAAACAAAAAAATCATATATTATAGAAGAGCTTCAGCTCAATTATTCAAATATTTCCAAATTTTGATTTCAATGAAATTATACAGATTTTGAATGAGAATGATATTCTTAAAATAGTCTTGGAAATACAATAAATTATGCTAATCCTGTTTTTTCCTTATAACCCCACAAAAATTTATTTTATGTACTCAACCTTGTCACAGTTGTGCACATTAACCCAATCCTAGCCCAGATTTTCTCCCATTTTCCTTCAGGTCATGGCAGATTTTATATATGGGATCTCTAATGCTTTGACCTTAAGCTTGCCTCTAATGCTTTTCGTATTAGTGAAATTATTTTTTCTATTAATGTATGAAATATATTTTGTATATTTATATATTTTTCTATTCTATTAAATATAAATTTATTGATATTCTGTAGATATTTTAACATGTAGCTTACTATTTTTATTTGTATTTTAGGGTAAACTATATTACTCTCTATAAGTCAGCTAAGGACCATCCCAACAATTCCTATCAAGAGCCCTCAGGCAGGTACATTCATCATTTCTGCACAAGACAAAATCATGGCATGCACACCCAGAAAGTAAATGAGCTTATTGTCCTCCACTAGGTCATACACAGTTTCTAACAGCTTTTGACGATAAATTAATCTTTTCAATGTTAAATTGTAGAACTTTGAACTCGCAATGGAGAAAAATTTGGTGAGAAGATATATCAAGCTACCACTATATCAAGCTATCAACATACCGAGCTTCAGTTATGCTTGGTGGATGATGGGAATTTGGTCTCTCAAAAACATACTCCTGCCTGAAAGATAAATTGTTGTGAAGTTGTGTGGAGTCAACATAATTAAGATGCTGAACTGTGTTACACATGAGTCTAGTTCTTTACTCAAATAAGCAAGTGAGTTTTCAGTCTAGCAAATTACCCTGAAGTGCATTCATCATCCACACTGATAGATATAATTTTATAGGGGTCTTGCCAGAATTATATATTTTAATATCAGTGTACGTCAATCTACTGTTTATTTGTTGCCCCTCATGTAACAATAGCAGAGGACTGCGATGGAAAAATAAGTGATTTTTACAAATTTCATGGTTTTTACAAGTAATAAGTGATTTTTACAAATTTCATGGTTCCGAACGTAGAAAAAATAATTAAAAAATTCCTTCATATAAGTTTTTCTCTCATAATATACATAATGATGTATCTCATTTTGGAATAATTGCTAAATAAACAAAAATATGCTTGTTTACAGTGATGTATTTACATATAAATTTAAAGGGTTTTTAATTTTCTTTGTATTTGTGAATTAAAGATAGTAATTTGAAGCACCTGTAGTGGTTTAATCAGTGAAATACATGTGCAATCTGGTCCAGTCCAAATTAGATCACTTTCATAAAACATTCCGTATTTTTGTGTGTCTTTTCTTGTATGCTCCCTAGAATGACATGAGATATTGTGAGTATACTCCAAATAAAGAATGTTATATATGTGGCAATTTAACTATAAAGAACAACAAAGAAATATTTCAGATTAAAACAAATATATTTTGCTTCTATTGGCATACAATTAGCAGACCAAGACATATCATGAGGCTCTCACAAAAGTTGTTCTGTTATTTAGAAGAACTTAGACAATGGAAAGAAGCATTAAAAAAAATATTTTGGTATACCAATGGTTTTGAGGAAACCTAAGAAACAAAGTGATGATTATTACTTTCCCTCGGGCAATGTGCAAAGATTTAATTTAAAAAATACAAAGGCGATTTCTCATCCTAGCATTCAGTCAGCAAAATGCCAAGTCTTTCATGGGTCGGACATTCTTTCTGCTCTCCATCTATACTTCACTGGGCTTATCTAAAACAATGTTGAAGGAATGTGTCTTGGTTGGGACTGATATAAGAAAATTTATACGAGACAACAATTTTGAGAAATAGAAAAAAAATTGAAAAACAGACCTGGGATGTTCAAACTTATTGTCACTATCTTTTTGGAAAGAAAAGTAAGAGTCTAAAGAAAACAAGACTAAAAATACTGTGGAAGATTAACTTGAAAGTTCACTGTTTATTCTCTATTATGGATTAGAGTCCATATCTATCCAGAAAATCTATCCAAATCATGATCTATCCAGAAAATATGAATCAATGAGAACCAGGTGAGAGGTTCCATAGATGGAAAGGCAATACGGTAGGTGGAACATTCAGATGTCAGGCGACTACTGTAAGATGGGGAAAAAGATCCTCTTCAAGTATACAAAAGAAAAGTGGTAATAGACATTTTGAGGAAAAAATGAAATGTGTCAATGAGAATATATGTTTACTCATTGGTGAACACATTGTAAGTATTACATTCAAAACTTCCTTTATTGAAATTTTTAAAAAATTGTACTTTGAAAAAAATGTAAAATTGGGTATTTCTATAAAATTTTAAACCATTTTTGTGAAGTAATCTTTCTTGATACAAAGGAACTAACCTCATTTTTGGAATCAGTGCCAAAAAATACATAAAAATCTGTTGTCAAAACTTCAACCATTTTCAAAAATTATTTTGTCACAGGTCTGTGTAATCCAACCAGTTTTCAAGTTACAAAATATTTTTATCTAAAAAGTTCTTAACACATGAAATTTCTGAACTATTAAATAAATTTGAAGTTAAATATTTATCATTTGAAAATTTATTTTAATTTTATGTAAAGACAATTAATAAAAAGTTCTTGTTTTTAACAGAAACAAACTATTAAATACATATATATTCTATTGAAATTAAATAAAATATTACTTACAGAAAGTGAAAGAAATGAAATGAAAAATCTTTAGCAAGTAAGGTTAGAATAATTAAGTTTAATTACAAAAACAATAAGATAATAAATACTAAGTTGGGGGATGCCGATCCCCTTCATTGTACTACCTCCTCTGTAATTAACAGTATGCCCCCAAATCTCAATGTGCAACTTGTGCTATGAATCCCCCAACCGGTCATTCCTAACAAAGTTCCAAGCATAGTAAATGTTATTTTCAGCATATTGAAGGGAGATTAACTATAGGTTAAAAATTTAAAAATCTTGCTAATAAAAAGTGAGGTGATAATGTTATTACATAATAATGTAATGTAATATATACTACTATATTTTTTATATTACTCTTCTTTATATGCATATTATTTAGTTGTTAGGAATTCTGACAATAAATAATTTAACAGGAATTGTGTATTATAATGATTTAATGTTATTTTAGCAACAGTATGCCCAATGATCTCAGTATTTCTATAATGATATGCTATTTACTATTTAATTGATTAGTTGCATTCTAAGACAACCACAATGATGACGACATCGACAACAACAAAAAGAATAAAATGATAACTGATGAGATTCTTAACAAGATCATTCTACCTAATATATGTCTTAATTATAGACAATCAATCAATCAACTTACATAATTACTCTTTTCTAAATCTTCATTTAATATATGTTACAGTTTCTCTTTCATAAAATACAGTTGATTACAGGTTCGCCTACATTTCGAGGTTGATTGACCTCATCATCAGGGCTATTTAAGAATATATAAAAGCAGACACTATAACAGGTTCAAATCAATAATACATACATAATAACCGTATGTCAAGTACCAACACTTCTTTAGAAAAGAGTAATTCTGTAAGTTGATCGATTGATTGTCTATAATTAAGACACATAGTAGGTTGAATGTTCTTGTTAAAATAGAATAAGACAATCGAAATCTAAGTATTGTGAAAACTGATGAGATTCATTACAAGGTTGAATAGGACAGGAATAAAATTCTTGATGGCGGTGCTGAAGGAAATAACCAGGGAATGAGAATATAGACAAAGGAACGCGGATAAAATTAGTTGTAACAGTCAATGTAGTGAGTTGTAACAGACAAGAATTTCGTTGGGAGAGAAGGGAAGAAGACAAGACAAACAATGCAGAACGCAAATAGTCGTGAAACTGCTAGTCGTAGGTGAACGCAAGTCGCGATGGAGACACACGAAGTGTTCTCAATATCGAACAGTAAGTATCTAAAATATTTGATTGGAAATAACAGGGGAGCTTAACGTCAATTCACGATGATTATGTAACAATTTACAAACGGTAGTATAGAGACCACAAACCGGAAGTTCGGAAAAGGTGAGGGGTGTCGCTTAACTTAGCGCTGAAGAAACAGTGTTCAAGGACAATGGCACTTCGGACTTCGGGATTGATATTGGACGTGTGTTATCATGTTACACTGAAAAGAAAACATCCAGGTAACAACTTTTTTCACAACCACTACCTTTGCTACTAAGTGCGACACGTAGCGAGGTATTATTACGATATGTCAAAGAGTACTGAAGACCACCACAGAAAAGTTGTAAGGTTCCTTTAGCTATCTACCTAGATTTAGTTATCTTCAAAATATTAATATTTCGGATATGCTTAGCGGTGATATTGTGAATCGGAGAAACAGACAGTAATGGGACGTATATTCTACAAGAGGATATTGTGAATCGGAGAAACAGACAGTAATGGGACGTATATTCTACAAGAGGTCGGAATGTTGCGTTCGACGTGCTTTGCAGAGAAATGGGGGCGGTTTCGCCGAGCGAACTACGGAAGGTTACACGCCGCCGCGAATTTAATTGCTGGATTTCTGTTGTTACTGAGGTATGAGAGGATGTCGACTTCCGAAGTGTAATATTCCACGTATTTTCAGAAGTCGACACTAGATACAAAATTAAGAAATTTAAGTGCAAAACAAATTATATTAGAAATGTCACTCCAATGATGTTTGGAAACAACTCTCTTAAAACTAGATTTCTGTTTCCAAATCCAGTTCCAGTAGATAAAATAAAATTATTGTGGTAAGCTATTTTGAGGATTACTAAGTGATATATACAGATAATACATAATTATGAAAATTAGTAATTAAAGTAAATAAATTATTTGTAATTATTGTGTTGAAATTTTGCTATCTGGTCTAACTTATAGTGTTTGTTATGTATTGAATTATTTTCGTTTCTATTTCCTACTAATTAGATTACTTTATCAGTTTTAAATTAATCTGAAAACATTTTATTTCATGTTTTTGGAGAACCCCCATGGGTTTCCTCATTCATTATTATTGAAGAACATCATTCAACCATCCATAAATACAATGAACTCTGGAGTGTCATGCTTCAAAATAAATATTAAATTAAGAAACCTATTATAAAAATATGTGGAATGTAATTCTTACCCTATCTTGCCAATTTTTATTATCGAGGCACCAGCGATATCCATTGTTTGTAAATGCTACACTGGGATAAAGAGGAATCCATATATTTGGCACAAGTCGGTATAATGTGGCATCAAGTTTTTTTCGAAAGTAATAGGATTTTTTCGCGACTAATTCCCTCATCTGAAAAAGAGAAGAGTTTAGTGAAAGGAATGTTTTACTAAAACTCAAAATATGTTTTACTAATAATTTGTCGTAGAAGTAGCATTTAATAAAAATTAATAAAATAGATATAATATCTCTATAATTATTAATACTAACAATTTTGTAATGTAAAATGTCCAAGAACTTAATGACATGCATGTCGATTTTGAGGAAGAGGTTAAATAGTATAGCATTTATTGGTTCGTATTCCGCATATTTCGTACCTCAGTATAGTTGTACATCGCTAGGTCACAGATAGCTTCTGCATCAGGATTTCTCACTTTTGAGAATTCAGACAACGCTGCTTGAAGGTCATCTTTATATTTGTCCATGAGATGGTCTAATAAGAGGCAGTCTTCAAATCCCTGGAAATAATTATCTGTGTATAAAACTATGTTCTTTATAAAATAGGTCACTTTTACTCAAAACAATTTTTACTTACTGCATTCATTCCTTGACCATAAAAAGGCACCATTGCGTGGGCTGCATCACCTATAATTATTGCTCGACCATCTACATGATATGGATTACACTGCAATGATGGGAAGAACATTAGTCAAAGTTTATAAAAAATTATCAACTATATTAGTTGATTAGTTATTAAGTGATCAGTAATAAGTAATAAAGAGCCTTATTTTAACAAATGTTATTTCTTCGTATTAAAATACTAAATTCATCTCATACCCAGTTCGGAAAAGAACTATCGATGAATGGTAGTTGATTATTTCAGTGCTTAGAAATTTCGGATACCTGGAAGAAAGGTCACCTCAACATTATACAACATTCTACATTCTACACGGCTAGTGAAGTAAGATATTTGTACTATTACTATTAATTAAAAAAATTATTAATTTTGTTTATTATACACACTCTAAAACAGAATCATCAAGTCTATCTTATTAAATCTATGAAAAAGAATCTCCGTTCATATGTGGGTTTCTCTAGACACGAATCTATAACTCCGGAACCAAATGACCTTTGAACCTTGAGTTTCTTAAATTGACAAGAAGAAAAATAGGAATGCACATATGATATGATTGGTTTTGACGGAGTCTTTCTAAACAGTTTGAGACAAAAAATTGATTAGAGACGAGCTAAACTGTTAGGTGCACCCAGGCAACCCGCATCACTCTGGATGAGTTCTACCGTGGTCACCAGGAAAATAGGTTCCTTTCACGACGGCTGTTGTTCTACAACCTGTTCCTCTGTCTACTGTCGAGGGGACGAAAATAAGCGTTCAAGTTTCAATTGTTTTCGTGAAGACATTTCTGTGATATCAAGGAGAATGGCTTCATTAACGAATGACAAAAACAACGAAGATAAAGAGCTAAAAAAACTGCACACCTGCGACTTTCTGTCTTTTAGAAACATCGTTGCTCATTTGTGTCAAGATTTTTAATCTTAATCGGCGCCCGGGTCGACAGTCACACAATTTCTCGTACTGAGACGGTGACAGCCCTCGGATTGGTTTTTCGTTTTACTTTCCGAGTCGCCACTAATCGCGGTCTCATTGGTACTACAGTAAAATTAAAAGATTGAGTCTGCCAAAGATGATGCGGCGCAGTGGGGTTGTTATTGCATCCACCTAATCCGAAACGGGCAGTGTCAACGTCGTTCCCACCCCATCCGGCCTATTTCCCAATCCCATTTTACTTTTAAATAAATAGTAGTGTCAAATTGATCTCACAATTCGCGGTAACCTCACCGCAAGGTAACATTCATTCAGCAAAACATAATTAAACAGTAGTGTACTTGAAACATTTTATTTGACAGACTGAGGTCACCTATACGTATTGCCATAGTTGACCTGGTTTTCTTTTGGCTGAGAAGGCACAGAACATCGAAATAATACATCAGTACGTGAGGGGTCGTGCAGATCGTGCCATCCAACATACGTCGCGGTTGGAGCATGCGCACATGCAGGCGGGCACATCTCTTCCCACAACTTCGCCCTCAACAGTAAGATACAGTCGGAAAGTAAAATATATTTAAATAATTTTTTAAATTCAAATGTGGAAATAAATCAAAAGAAATATTGCATATCGTTCCTATAAGGTCGTAGAATATATTTTATTTTCATAGATTATATAATGAACGTGTAGAATGTGGTAAGACATTAATTTCCAAATTCATAGACTAATTACAAGTATTGTGAGAAGCAAGTGCGTTGTCCGAACTTCTTATCCAGTAGGCGACTAAGAGCTTCACCCGGGAGAGACTCGATCGGTCTATTCGTTCAGGGTGGAGAGGTCGGCAAAACTGAAGGAAGTATCCTAGTTGTCAACAGCCACTTTTCTTTGCGAATGGTATAACTGGCGCGATGAGTATTATTACCTTGAGTCCGATGAGAAGCGCAGGTCTGCCGGAGGCGAAGTCCCGTTCCAGTTCCGCCATTCCAATGAGTTGAAGGGCGTCTGGAAGATGTGCTTGGAAGAGACGCGTTGCCAACACAGGATCTGCGCAAAGGCCGCGCAGACGATCGCTGGGCGCGAAGAGTGTCACTGTCCATGACGCGTCACCATTGGGAAGAGCCATTAGCATGAAGCTCCCGCGCGGCCACACATGCAGCATGTCTACAGGTTGCAGCAGCGACTGTACGAGCATTGACTTCGATCAGTACTTCTGAAATCTTGGGTTTCCTTGAAGTAGTGTATTGACTAGTACCTCTTACAATGTGACCTTTCTCAAGGGATACTACCTTCAAGCATTGACTGTTTGCGTTCTACTTTTGTGGGTTGTGAGAAATGCTGGTGGTAGTTTGGCCACCAAACACAAACCAACCCTCATAAATAATTCAGACATTAAATGTCAAGTGACTGACGTCATTCAACTGATATGATGACTATCAGCCATTACTATATCCATTCTACTCCTCTTCAGTAACTTACCCCGGTTTCTGATCAGTTACGATCATGTGGGAGGAGGGAACGTAAATATTTATTATTAATTAACGATTAAGGTGAATTTATTATTACTGTGTCCCCATATGGATGTGTGTTTGTAATACGATGTGTCTTTAAATAATGAAGCAAAAGGACCTGAGTTTTTTGGCTGACAATTCAATTTTGAGTCAAATTAGTAATCACATGTGATAAAAATTAAAAAAACAAACTATTTATATAATAACCACATCAGAAAGTAAATAAAATAACGCACTACGTTTCGTCTCTAATGCGAGACATCGTCAGGTGAGTTAAATCATTGTTAACGAGTGACAAGTCGTCTCTTCGTTCTTTATATTCCGAAGAGCAGACGTCAAACATCATTATACACGTTCTTAAACGTACATAAACAATATATAAATACATACAATAATAAATGCACTCTTCATTTTTTAGTTTTATAATTAGATAAGTTTTAAAAGTTGTAGCATCTAGGGATGAGGAAATCAGGTCGCGTTGTTCAGGACCGTCCGTGCTGCCTTATTTCCACCTCTCTGAAAAACATTTTGTTTGAATCCGTTATTAGTTTGGAATTTCTTCCATTTTCTTATACTCTATCTGTTTTATTTGTAACCTTTTCAGGCGATTTCGTATTTCGACTGCCGATCAATGAGGTAATGGAGGAATCCTAATACTTTACTCCCTCTTGTACAATTTTTTTTACCATTTCATTCATTCCTGCGATGTTGCGATGAATGAGCGTTTTTGCAACTGCATGTAGTGGATTAACGGCTATCAGTGAATTTCCTAAAAAATGGAAATAATCTAATTTCAGAACTATTAAAGAAGAGTGATATAAAATTGATTTGCCCAACAAGTGAAATAGATTAATAATATTTATAAAAACATTAATGGATTAGTTGTATAGGAACTTATATATAACTGATTTCCGAATCTTATATATCTACATAGATTGCAAGAAATTCTATTGTAGAATTATTTTTTTGTAGAATTCCGTGGGGTTATATTCGTAAATAGAGACTCTTCTTGGTTTTGTAACATTGCATAAAATGTTTTGAAATGTGTCATCGAATTCCGTTAAATTCGTTGGATTTGCAATATCAATACAAAACTCTGTCGTTCATGGTACAGAATAAATATTAGTACAAATTTAAATGATGGTACCATGATAATTGATTTTTATCATGTTCATTATAATATCCTATGAAAACTAGAAATTATTTTCTTTGCGAGGAATAAAATTTGGTCAGAATGGAAGTGATTGACTACATAACAAACTTAATTTTAACAAAAAAAACATTCACAAACTCTGGAAGAACTATTGAAGTATTCAAAGTAGGCAGAAAATTAAAATTTTCATATAGTATGGTAGATACTACACTATCATGGGACAACTTTAATGATTTGCTGATAAGTTAGGGCAATAGTTCCTAATGTATGAACCGCGGCGAACAGGAGCATCACGAAACATTAACTAGGGCGTAGTTCCTCGGCACGACAAAAAAGTTTATGTTTAGTTTTCAATTTTTGAGGCTAGTTTTCAAATGAACATTTTGTGTTATGTAATGAAAATGTCTTATGTTCCTGTGTTTTCAAAAAATATGTTTATGTAGTAAATATCTGTAGCTATTTTTAATATTTAAATATGAAATACACTTTTCTCACTATAAATCCAAGAACACTAATATTTCGTACCACTTCATATTTATAGTTAGACTAGTATGCCAAAGTAATATAGCTGTAAATAATATAATTTTTTTATTGTACTTTAAAATGAATGGTTAATATTTCGGGCACCACCGGAACTCTTCTCAAATCAATTGATTTGTGGGTTGAAAATTGTAGGTTGCCTTTTCGAAGATAGAAAGATTCGTATTTTTCATCGAGTTTTTCTGCATATTTCATCATTTATTTACTTAATGTTTTATGGCGAGAGTCGGGCCATTTGGTGCGCTCTCCCATCTAACCGTGACTTGGGTAGTGAACTGGAAAGGAGAGATGTTGTGTTTGCCAGGGAAATTACGGTACCGAATCGACATTTCTCTGGAGTAGGCGAGGGAAACCCCAGCTGAAAACCTAAGAAGTTCGGCCGAGCAGGGTTTGCACCCACGCTCTACCGGTCAACGGAATCGAGGTAGCGAAGACGCTACACTGTAGGTGCATATCGTTGTTCGGTATTGGGAATGGGTATTGTGGTAGAATCAGTTCGTTGATCTATGCGCATGGAGCATATCTCTTACCGTTCCGTCATCTGCAGGTGGGATTCTCAGCTCAAGGTAAGCGTGTGCGATGTTGCTCTGACGAAACTCGAATCCCGATCTCCGGAGCATTGCGGCTCGCACGCGTGAATGGGCGCCGTCCGCACCCACCACCAGCGCAGCCGAGTGTACAACGCCTTCGGGACACAAGGGCCTGTCACGTTTGTACACATGTTATGTCACAGACAATGAGATTTAGATTGGCTCATTGTGCAAGTGTCTTATTCTAGAAGGAAGTTAAGATGTGAAAACAAGTCCATCCTCGTGAGTGAATCGACTGATTTTTCTTTTTCTTATGCTTTGCTGCACACATATTTAAAAATATTTCTCTTCATACTTGATAGGTAATGAAGATGTGAAATATAAAATGGACTTGAACCGTAATATTGCCTCATTCAAGTATCTCCAAAACGGATAAATATATTGAAATGCAGCTTCCACTAAGATAATTCGCGACTTGGGGTTAATAATAAAACTATCCAATTCATTTGAAGAATTTTGAATTATAGAGATATTTACACATATATTTCCATTTCCTATCAATAAAAAATTTCAGCAGTACTTCAAAACCCGAGAAAGTACAAATAGAGAGATTTATGCTATATGATCAAATAATACCAGAGTAACAACATTGCAAATTTTTTAATTATACAGTTGACCAACAAACCAGGTCGCTTTTCTCGCAGCACCGGAAGACCTTACTCATGTGTGAAGTTAGGTCGTGCTTCATATATGATTAAATATTATGTTATTATTTATTTTTTATTGTACTCGTATAAGAAAATGAATAAATAAACTTTATTGTAAAAAAAAGCAGTTACAAACTGCGTATGACCACGTGGAGGACAATAAACTAATTTACTCTCCGGAAGCAAGCAAGGGACCATCCCATCAATTCCGATCAAGGGCCCTAAAGCAGAGGCGGATTTAACATTTCAACGTTCTCCTAACGATAAAAAATAGTTCGACACGTGTTGTAGTATTAACAAGTACCAAGAAATATTGTATTTAATAAAACAGAAAAGTCATTTCACAAGTACGTATTATTATCAAGCCATAAATAATTCGGAAAGTATTGTTGATAATTCGTAACTATTAAATAACACTAAATTCGCTAATAATTATTTCAATTTATGCCGCCTCTAGGCAAAAACCTAGCGAGTCTATAAAAAATTCGCCTCTACCTGAAGGAAAACCAGAGACAAACCCGGGTCAGGATGGGGCTACAGAATTAATGTATACAACCGTGCCAGGGTTGAATACATTAACAACTTAATTTATATGAATAATAAGACACAATACTGGCATGCAGGAAAATAGTTTTAAAATTGTTGTCAGATATTTTGAAAGTACTACAACAATGGGATGATAAAATACAAGACGGCTATAATTTTTATTGAAATCAAAAAAATTAGTTTACATTGTAGAAGCACTGGTGCAAGAGGTAGCTTTTAACCGCGGTTTTCAAGAGATTCCATTTAATAATATCTTTTATATTTTTGGGGAGGGAATTATATAGAACGATTATCGAATGATACGGCCTTTTTTTGGCAAAGCGCGGGTGACACTCTCGGACGATGAATATTATTCCTATTGCGAGTATTGTGTTCATGAACAAAACTGTTTTGTATGAAACAAGGGTGGTAGTAATTCGGTCTTAACAAACACGACAGTTTCTTAAATATTAATGCAGGGAAGTGTTAAAATATAAAAAAATTTCTTTAATAAAGATTTACAAGAGCTTCGAGGGTGATATTTACAATTATCCGAAGAATCCTCTTTTGAATTCTGGAAGTTTGGACGCTCTGGCCGGAATTGCCCCAGAAGATGACGCCGTATCGTAAATTGGATTAAACATTTGCAAACTATACGCAACGGGAAATATGTGGATTAATTACGTAACTAAGATTCGTAATGCGTAACACAATTTACTTAATTTGGAATTCAAATTGTCAACGTGACAATTCCACTTGAGATTGTCTTGAATAAGAAGACCTAAAAACTTTGTATTCGTAACAATTTTTAATTGTGTTCCGTTTAACGAAAGAGAAACCTGGGGTAAAGATTTTGTGACACTATTGTGAAATGACATAGACCTTGTTTTGTCAGTGTTCACAATGAGGTGATTTGCATGGAACCAAGCCCAAAGGTTAGACAAAACTTTTTGAGCATTGGCATATTTACATAGTAGATTAGTGTCATCGGCAAAAAGAACCATTTTACAATCTGATGTGGAAGATGACATGTGGTTCACATACCACAAAAAGAGTACTGGGTCGATAATTGAACCTTGGGGAACTCCGCGAGTTAGTGGCTTTGTTTCTGAAAGGCAATGCTGAAGTACTTTATTTTTGGTATATGATATTTCGACCTGTTGATATCGATCTTTTAAATAGGAATTCAGCCATTGATGCGCAAATCCACGAATGCCAAGAGATTGTAATTTTGAAAGGAGAATTTCGTTATCAATGACATGGAATGCTTTGGATAAATCATGATAAACACCCTGAGGATTTTCTACATGGTCAAGAGAAGTGGTAACATCATTTAAGAAAGAAAATATGGCGCTGGTGGTGGAAAAGGATTACCGAAATCTAGAAGACGCTTATAGAACAATTTTTCAAAGATTTTTGAGAAAGTGGGTAGTAGAGAAATTGGTTGATTATTGCCAACATCGTGTTTGCTTCCTGTCTTGTATAAAAGTTTCACTTTAGCTTTATTAAATATGTTAATGAGTGGATTTAATATAACGTGGGACGTAAATTTAGCAATAAATTCGGGTATATCATCTATGCCTGTTGAAATATTTGTTTTTTAATGAACTGATGATTTTCATGATTTGACTGGTGTTAGTTTCGGAAGTGAACATAGAATGGGGCACGTGGGTGTATATATTCGAAGGACGTTGGTTTTGACATATTGAATTAGTAATTTTACCTACTTCTGAGAAATAAGAATTAAACAAATTTGCGATGTAAAGTGGATTTGATACGATTTTGCCATCGTTTAGTAGGGAAATGTTTTCTTCACAATTTTCAGAGGGTTGACATGTAATTGTTAACAATATTCCACATGGTTTTGGTCCGGTTGTTGGATTTTTGTATCTGCCTGTCATTTTCCATAATTTTAGCAGCATTTCCGGAGAATAGTCTTATATTTACGGAAATAATCATGGAATTCGGGTTTCGAAAAATAATCATGGTTGCATATAGAGTTTTGAAAGATAATATAAACGGCGTTTGTTTTTAGAAAAAATTCTTATCCTTGGGTGATCTAACTATTGTATTTCTTTGTGTTAATTAATTTGCGTTTTATCGGAAAGCTACAGTTGTAATGTTTCACGAATGTTGAAATAAATACATAGAATATGTCGTCGGTGTTTTGGCAATTGTAAACATCTTTCCAAGTTTCCTCAAGGAAATAATGTGTAAATATGGCTAAATTTGTGTCGTTAAACTGTCTAGAATACTTGTAAAAGATTGTGGTTTTAGTTTATCTTTAATGGTCAACACTTGCGCAATTCGGCACAAAACACTTCAGAGAACTACGAGATTTCATTGTTGGAAATAATTTGATCTAGTAATGTTTGAGATGATCTGGAGAGGCGTGTGGGGTCGTTTATCGTAGTTACAAGGTTGAAGAAGTCGATAAGATTCTTGAATCGATTTATGGGTGAATTTGCGTAATCGGAAGCACTCAGGTAATCTATGTTGAAATCACATATAACGATAGATTGTTTTGGATTTGCGTGTAATACGTTTTAAAATAATCTCAAAATTCTGAAAAAATATGTGCATACCTGATTGAGGTCTATAAATACCTAAAACAATAATACCTATGTCGGTCAAATTAACTGCAGAAAATTCGAAAACACTATCAACGCAGAAGATCTCGTAGTCTGACAATTGAGAAGATAAAATATCATTACGAACGTAGATACACGTACCTTCGTGCGGATTTTTTCCTTTAAAATTTTGCCGTGGGGATGTTTTCCTTGAAAAAGTTTTCGACAGTAAGAACTCGCTAAATAATAATTAGAAATATAAGTATCATTGATGTTGCTAGTTGAATGCCAATGTTATGTGAGACATAGTAAATCGAATGGATTTTCGTGTTCAAGAATTTCAATGTCGGTCAATTTGTTTGAAAGGAATTTGACATTATGATGAAATATAATTATTTTATTTTCGCTAAGAGTTTGTGACTCTCGAGAAATGGAATCGAAATTAGATTGTGGAGGGGAATATGAATTTGGTACAGCTTCTAGTCCCAAATCAAGCCTGCACGCTGCATCCGAACGCGATTGTTACCTTCGAGTACCACATCGTACTCTTGAGTGCTAGTTGTAACTGTGTATGGGGCTGGAAGGAGATGTGGATGTAGGAATAGATGAGGGCGAGAGAGATGAGGAAGATCAGGGACAGGGGATGAAATGGTCGTGGAAATGGGAAGGGAAGGGGGTGATGATGAGGTAGGAGCAGAGGGAGAAGGTGGGTGGAGGTGATGAGGTAGGAGCAGAGGGAGGTGGAAGAGGATGTGTAGGAGTGGGTGAAGAAGCAGGAAGAAAATGTGAGGTGAAATGTGAATCTAGGAGAGAACCGAAGTGATGTTTTCCAGACGGTCTCAGGTGTAAATCTTGCTGGGTAAAGTCTTTATTAGTCAGGGGTGGTTGTAAATAAAAAATATGATTTTTCTGTCTGCCAGGTGATGTTTTAGGGAGATGTTTGCCTAAAACATTAATTTTTGCCTAATGATTAATTTCGTGGTTTATTTGTGGAACGTTGAAACATAGAGGCAGGATAGAGAGTACTATGTTTGTTTGCTGAGAGGCCGTTTTTAGTTTTTGTAGATGTTCTGACGCGTTGAAATGACCACCCAAGTTAATATCGTTCTACCCACCTATGATGATTACTGTGTTTCGCTCTGTGAGTTTTTTAGTCAGCCAAATGAGCGTTTGGCTTAAAGAAGCCTGTGACAGAACAGGCTGGGAAACAATCCATGCAAAACGGAGAACATATGACGACCGTGCGAATCAGCTAATATGAGCACGTTTGATTTCTGCGTGGAAGTGTTGGCTTCATCTCTGGGTAGCACTACTTTACGTGGTTTTGGACGGCTGTGCTTACCAGTGTGTGGTTTGTGAACAGGTTTGGGTACTGGACGAGAGGAGATGAAACGAGTAGGTAAGGGAGGAAAATGGGACATGTCATCTAACACACTAAACCTATTTTGAGTGAAGAGTTGGGGTGGTGTATGTGTATTTGGTCGAACCGGATGATAGCAGTTGGAAGGACGGCGAGAATTCCTGACTGTAGTCCAACCGCCGATCGTGTTCTTATTGACCTCTTCCAACGCACTGATCCGTGTGTCAATATAATGTACCAAGTCGTACGCCTTGTGAAGATCAGCTTGAATGCGTTGAGGAATGCGATTGTGTCCATTGTTGTGAGTTGGTTAGCAACTTAACGACAAAAGCAAATGAGCACACAAGAACTGACAACTAACACTGACAGGTATAGTATAAAAATAAATTTATTACTACGGAAATTGCAAATGATTATATTATTTAATGGATATTAAATAAATAAATAAATAAACAAACCGACAACGAAAATGACAAATAATTTAAGACGACAACTGCAGATAAATTAATTCGACAATAACTAATGCAATATTATGTTAGAGTGTAATGAATAAATACAAAAAGAATCTAAAAAACAAATGGTAAAATATTGGAATAATTCTATTTACGGTAACGAAACGTGAGCAGCGCAACAATAGAGTACGTCATTTATAAGTTAATAATGATGTAATAGTATTCACACCAGAAAATCTAAAGGCACCAAAATAATTAATATTAATGCACTAAGAAGTTAAATTTATGATTCCGTTTGTACTTACGTAAACTCTATTACACCTTTGAATGAAAATAATATGAAATAATATTCGGTCTGCTAGGTTTGAAAACCTTAGGAAATGTTTTTAGTGTTTTCTCACTTAACACACACACAACAAAGAATTTTACATTACAATGAACGTTAGGATCTAAATACAACTACTGAATCACAAAAACTCGAAAAAATAAAAGAATTAGAAAGATTAAACTGAAAAATAGAGCTCATTCACGACCGCTGCTAACGCCAGGAGCAGGCTAGCCGAGGCTCAATGTTTTAATATTCGCGATGCTTTTCCACACTTGTTATTCATTCAAATTCATTAAATGATATATTCTTGTATTTGCATTGGCGCCGAAAAAAATCTATAAAAGTATCAATATCTCTGCAGATAAAAGCATCAAATGTCACAACTTATCATAGCGAAAACAGCATTTTGTACCTAGGAGATATTTGAGGTGTTTGTTCTTATTGATTCACCCAGTGTATGAGAAATGAGTATAAATTTGAGAAATTGTGTGAAGTATTGTGACTCTTATTCATCATACTTACGTGAGAAAAGTTAATCGACCTGTGTCCAGGTCGGCAGCCACAAGTTTATGATTGAAGTGCATCCTCACATTTGGGAGTTTGGAAGCCGCTATCGAAAGTGGAATACATTACTGAATCATATTCATTATTTACGATGGCACGATAATCGATTCGTGAAGGAAAAGAACAAAACTCACCTGCGAGTAGCAGTTCATTGAGATTTTTACGGTTTACAGAATATATGCACTGGAACAAAAGAAATGAAAAATGAATAAAATTTAACAAGTCATGCATTTTATATCTAATAAATGGTTAATGCCAAACAATGAAGTTTTAATATACAGAGAAAAAAATGGGGGTTTTGTATGAAATTAGGAGACTTGCAATTATAATAGAAAACAATATTAGTACCTGATTGCTCTCATGCATGTTTTAGATTGATAAAAAAATATTTCCTAAAAGTTAAGTCGAATATTCATTCATTTATTAACTCTTTGCCTAAAAGCAATTTTTTTTTAAATTTTGATAACACGGAGCGTTACGTATTGTGTTGTGTAAGCCATTTCTCCTTGATAAGTTCTTAAAAACAAAGAAGAACGTTTGAGGAAGAATGGAGAAACACAAGTTTGGAATCACGGTGAGTGGAATATAGAGCATGGAATTAAATTATGAGATATTGTTGATAATCAATATAACGAACTTTATCGTAAACTTGTTTATTCTATGAGACTCACGAACACGTTTCAACCTTTGCTCAGGTCATCAGCAGGAATTAATGATAAGTATTCTTCAAAGCTTTCTCTTCCAAAGAAAACTATTTAGAGTGAAAGTGTAACAACTGATCTTTATTTTGGAGGCTCAAAAATCTAGATATTTTTTAAAATAAATCTCAAGAATGTCCGGAAGAAATTTCAGAAACTATGTTCCACACTACAGTGTTTTATACAAGTTGTATGATCTTAATACGAACTAAATTTTGTTGAAGTTGTGTTTGTACAATTAATGATTCAATGAAGTCTATACACAATTAAAGTTGTGAAAATATTTTTTTTGGAGGAGTTTAAAAGTTTTCTTTCGTCTGTTTCGAAAACAATAAAGTTACGTTTTAACTTTCATTACTACTTCTCCTCACTTGTTGTCCATCTGGATGATAAAGGCTGGGTGTAAGTGTGCCGTTTTCTGCATGTACCATACGTCCGCGAACCGGCAGCCCACGGTTCAACACCGCTGCTTCCAGCCCGGCAGCTCTCAATGCTGCACGTCCGCGATGCGACAGCGTCAGGTTGATGGTGCGCCCGCGCACCAGCGGCGTCTGTCGTACATCTGAAAAACAAGCCAACAAATGTTGTACATCTGATTAAAGAAACACTTGGAAGAAGTTTAGGGAAATCAGATAAGAATCTAATTAATTCAGAAGTCCAACTAATTATTTTGTTGTTTTATTTCAATAAAAGAGAAGCAATTCCAACAATTTTTAGCTAAATATGTAAAATACTTTACTTATATATACATACACAGTATCATTTTTAATCAGTAATTAAAAGTCGTGTGTCAAATTGGATTTGTATCTACTAAAAATTCGTTGGTCTTGATTGTTCTTACCGTCACGGTATTCAAAGAGATCCACTACATGGCCACGTTTGGCGAGGAAAACAGCTTCTAAAGCACCAACCTAAAATAAAAGAAATACAGGATGTACTCGAAATATTACATTTGATGTATAACGGAAATCGTGTTTTGTACTCCAAGTTAAAAATTTAACTCTGTTACAATTTGAAAAACTTAATTTGTATAAAATATACTTTTAAGCACACGAATATATCGAGACACTCTTCTACGTCATAAATTTCTTGTAGCGAGGATTCTAAGTATGAAATTTTCCATATTAGTTCGTCTGTATACAATTTACCCCGCGTTTTTGCAATTACCCTGATACAGCGGAGTAATTGTAAACAACGAATTCCTTCCTAACGTGGAGGATGGAACGAGTGACAGTATGGGCATATGTCACAGTAGTTGAAGACACTTTACATTGTATTTTAACCATTCCAATACCATGTTTACAATAATTAAGATTCGATGTATATATTTACCCAGTATTCCCATTTTACTCGCGTATTTTGATTCAAATGCCGTAAAACCTTAACTGATATTTTCATTGATCATCCGAACGTCATACAGACTAGAAATGATTCATTTAATTTCATTTTTTTCACATTATTTTGTTACTTTACCGGTTAAACATTAACCATGTATTAAGACTCATTGTAAATGTATTGAACTTCATACTAAAAAGTATTGAACCAAAATGTACAAGACCAAGGAGAGTTGAAAGCAGTATGACATTCCACGAACGTTTATTCTGCCAGAAAGAGTTAAAACGATTTTAGTATCTTTTTTTTTCATTAAATGGAGAAGGTGATTTGAGGTTCCTTTTTTTTCAAAGATAACTTGTCATGAGCTAGAACGAATTGAGTTTTTGGGTTATCAATTCTTTCCAGTGTTTTCCAATTCATCTCCCAAAACTTATTGACGCTACAAAACATGAAACGTGTTGCCTTCCATATTTTGAAAATATTTATCGTAACCTTATGCCATTCTTACCAATCCTCTTTTGTTTCCTCGGAGATCAATCATCTTTACGTACATACGAATGTATATATAAACGACGTGCAGTAACTTCGAATTTCAATCTTCTAGATTACGCAATTTTCATAAGGTAGTATTCCGTCAACTGTTGGGTTCAAAAGCGAGGAATTGTTCTATTTCATCCACAGTGTCACCGATTTCTATTTTTGATTATCTTTTAGTTTCTCTGATTCACATATCGGCGCTCTAGTTTAGATGTACCCATTGTTAACAATTACCCCGCTTGACCCTACCTGCTCCAGATGAAGCCCGCGATGGGATTCTACTTCGAGTCTCTCATATCGAAGTCAAGTACAAACGTCTTTGCATACTTCATTTTAGATTACGTACATAAATATAAAATTGAAATTTCAGTTCTGTTAAGCTACTATTTGCGTTACTGTTGCAAACAAATTTTAGAATTTTGGATTTCGTATTTACATTATTTTTGGTGATACATACCCATATGGAGGCCTCCTTAGCTGAGGCCTGGAGAGGGACGTTCCCCCGGCCCTCGCCTAGGTACACAATTGATTGCAAAACAAATGACAAAAATCTTGAAATGAGGCGACGACGCGATAGTTGAATGGAAGACGAGAAGTTGAAATGGGAAAAGGATGAGATTTGTGAACCGTTAATGCAATTAAGGACCTACGAGAGTCGTGAAGCTCTTCTGGAATATGAGAGAGAGAAGCGATGCTATTTCCAAAGAAGCACGTGCGCCGCGTCTCGCAAGGTCCCTCAGGTTGAGCACCTCTGCGGCTTCTGTGGCTGCGACGCCCGAAACTCGATGCCATGCGTGGGGTTTCGACACCGGTAGACAGACGCCTCACGATCCATGCGGGAAGGGGCTTATGCAACTCATGTTTAGCGGTAGCGGTTCGTGGAAATGCTCTCTGGATGAGAACAGGTCGTGCGATTTGGCCTTCAAGATGGAATCCGTTTACTATTTCATTCCCAAGGTTAAAAAATCGGACTTGAATTATTCCATACTATATGACCGTCCTTAATTTCCATATTTATATGATCAATAATTGTAAATATTAATATTTCAGTATAAATACATAAATAAGTTTCTATATAATCGCTCAATTCATTCACTTATATTTATTGTGTGAATCCTAGTGTCGAGCGCTCAGAAAGATTATAGGTATTTCCGATGCACAAAGAATACATAAAAAGCAAAAAAGCAAAAAGAATGGATAACGTGTAAAATAATGTATTCGAAAGAAGATTAAATCAATGGATATAAACTATAATAACCGTCAAAATTTCTTTTTAAGTTAATTTTTTGCTCTATATTATTCGTGGTAAGAAATTATCGAATATACATTATAATTTTTTTCATGTAAGTTGGAATGTTACAATAATTTATTTCCAAAAAATCATTTAAAATTGATTGGATGACAACATGCTAATTTATTTTCCGATAGCAAATAAGGGACCATCTTATAAATACCGATCCATGTACTCGCAAAAACCGGTTAAGGAACATTATAATATGTGTTTACAAGAGATAATGTACATAATTATGCCAAAGTTGAGAAACCTACGTCTAAAAGTATCACTATTATAAATAATAAGATATTTAAAATAATAAGAGCATGCTTTAAAGTATTTTGGCTGTGCAATCCGTATTCCAATCAAGTCCACACGTCTCACGCAGCGTTAATTTTGCCAATGTTTATTCCAATTAACGGTATGGTAATCTCTTTCAGGGCATCAGAGCATCCAAATTTCCGAATGCAAAAGAGGACAATTAGTACAATATATAAATTTCACACCGAATTTCATGAAAACTTTCATTTGGCGAATTTTCTTACAGTTCCTCGCATGTGTATTTATCTAATGGTTGCGTTGGTTAAGTCGCTTGCTTCATTGTCTTGTTCGAAACTTCTGTGTTTACGAACATCACACTCGTAATAATCATCATCCTAGCGCTTCAACAAAAAAAAAAAAAAAAAAAAAGTTATGTCATTCACATCGTTTATTTTATGCCGATTGGATGAAATAATTTTTACACAGATTAGTTTTATTAAATTTCAACATAGGTTATTAGAAACACAACAAGATACGATAAATAACACGACCACTAATTATATTAATTTTATAGACTTTCCACTTACCCGTGTGCTCGTTGAAATCAACTTCTGAAATAGCTTTTTTGTATTTTATTAAATACAAATTTGTTGCCTTTGTATTAATATTATAACATGTACCGAGCTATTTTTATCCTTATCTTAGGAGTGTTCTAAAATGTTAAGTCCGCCTCTGACTTAGACCCTTGATCAGAATCGATTGGATGTTCCCTTGCTTGCTTCCGGAGAGTAAATTAGTTTATTGTCTTCGACGTGGTCATACGCATACTACTCTTTTTTACTATAAATTTGTTTTACAACAACGAATGTAAAGAGTACTGATTGTTCGTTAAATTGGGTCTCTTAACCTGAGCTACGTATTCCGAAGCGAGATAAAGTGCATAATATAATGTTAAAACATTGAATTTAGTGTTTTACAGGTATTTAGACGTTTGGTTTCTTGATTTTGTGCTTCAAATAAGGAATTGCGTTATTTGGTCGGTTTATTTTAAAAAATTGGTCGGCATACTGGTTAAAGTAAAGATCGATAATGAATTGGAGGATAAATTTTCTGAAATTTGAGGAGAACACTTATACATATATGTGTGTAGAGGCAATGACGATAAAACGAGATGAAGCCCGAATTGGACCAATACTAGAGAGGCATGGTTGACAGAAGCAAATATGTACCCGAAGCGATATATAAGAAGAAACGCTTTTAACGACATTGTTGGAAATGAGACTTCTTCCTGTAAGATTCTCTTTTCGAAAGTAGTTTAAGTAAAGTAGGAGAAAAGCATAAAAAATGATATGTTTCATAAAGTGAACTAACTTTCGTAAGAAAGGAAGAAAATGGACAAAAAAGGATCAAACTCATCAGTACTGGTCATGCCGATACACAATCATGTGTCTGTCAATTATAATTAATAACGTACCAACTGTTAATTTCAACACATAATGCTGTGTTATTTATTAGAATTCTTAATTTATCATCGCTAGAGGACAATTGTTATTGAGATTAACTTCCTTGAAAATCACACGCGTATATTAAAGTAACTAGAATAATTGGAAATTACATTCTAAATTGAAATAAAAAATATGAATTTAAATAATTTGTCGTACTTCTGAGCCCTAAATGTTTCCTGTGGATTGATAAACAAACCATATGTTTTATATCTTTTGTATTAACTGAAAGAAAAATACGACTTATAAAATAAAACATATCTTTATAGTTTGCTGTGTACAATTTTGTCCTTTTTGACTAACAACCGTCAAAATATGAGTCTCATTTCATTTATTTCCTTTTTTTAAAATTTTGATATTGCTGTCATTCTCCTACCCTGAATTGACAGAAGATTATTTGTAACGTCTTGGAACGACTGCCGTTCATTGTTTGTCTTTCCATTATTTCTAATGAAGTGGTGTTATGTGGTTCAAACTTGAATAAAACAATTTTTAAGGGACTATCTAGGGTTCCGGCACAAGTCTGTGTTGTTATTTCTGTATGAATTCATATCAATGAGCATATTATTTTGATTTGTTGTACTATAATTGGTATATTTGTTCTATCACATTTACAATGATTAAGAAAAACTTAAATTAAATTGTTTTGTGTACATGGATAAAAAATTATGAAACGGCAATTTTACATCCCCCCCCCTTATGTTGCAATATCTTGATAAAACTTAGAATTAAAATTAATAAAGTTATCCAAGGTAGCTTTTACTAATTTATGCCTAAAGATTTTCTATACCCCAACCATGTTAGTCACCACACAGCTCGGAACTGGAGATTTCGCATAGTATGAAACCCATTCATTTGATTGTTGCCCGATATTAAATTACATGATTGTGCGCCTGCGATGAAATTACATTTACCATACGCGTCTTACGATATTTACGAGACTAAGATATCGCAAAGCGACTTGAAAAAATCTTCTAGAAATTTGAAATATTAAAAATTTCCAAAATAATTTGTATTAAGGTTGCTCAGAAACCGAAAAAAAGTCAGTTTTAGATATGTGAGGTCGATGTATATATCTGAGTGATTCTTAAATTAACCGTGTATGTTTTTAAAATAAAATGTATGTTTTAAGAAGTATATCAAAAGTAGAGTATTATGGATATTTTAGAAATCTGATGACATTTTAAATCAAATTTGTTTTAGAATTTTTTTTCTTCTGGGTTCTTCTCATTTAACTTTCAGGTACGAAATAATTTCTTTAATCAATACCGTAGATGCTTAGTTTAAATTGATATAGTTCATGTGTTTGTGAATTTGTAAAAAAATATTAGAGATTTCGAATAGCATGAAACCTAACGTGTTTGATTGCATGATCAATGAGGCGTCGCACTTTACTGAAGCAATAACAGCCTCCACTCACCAGTCCTCCTCCGATGACCGCTATCTTCAGTCGGTCGTCGTGTTCTGCTCTGGCGTCCGTCATCGTCGCCGCCGACTGCTGCCCCGCGGCCGGCGGCATTCTCAGGGGTAATTCTTCGACTCCCGCAGTCCCACTGCTGTCAAGTCCCCGCCACGCCCTACCGGAGTTGCGTAACGCCCCCGCTGTGTCCTCCCTCTCTTTGTCTCTTTCATCCTTCGATCGGATCCCACACCTCATTGGCAAGCCATCAGTTTCGCACTACTTGCCCCTCTTCTCTATTCGTCACTACGCTTACTTGAAGATTTTTCTCGAATGAGGGAAATAAGCAATAGTTGAGAAAAATGAAAAAAAAGGGAAATGCACGTCAAAAATGGAGAATTAATAGTAAATGATGACATGAGTTCTATTCCAAATATTTCAGACAAAAAGTTACGATTTTATGAATAGATATTGGCTAAATGAAGGAGACAATTTCAAACATATTTTGAAATGAGCGTAGTATCTACTTGTCTTCCATGCACGTGTTCTCAATTATTTAAAAATTTTAAGATAAAAGGCTGCTTGATACAGAGATTAAAGTACATTTTCTTTAAAATTACTCCAAATGTTTCATTAACATTTTTGTGTGCAGGAAGTGTAATTAGTGTATTAACATGTTTATCAAATGTGTTTTCATGAAAATTTGATATAGAAGTGGGGAAATAACATCTTTCAACCGCACTACTTCATGTATTCTAGTTTTAGCACAAGCACGGAAAACCCATTTCAGATATAACATTGCATTGTGTTCCTACAGTAAAATTACAATTAATTAAATGCGTATTACACTATTTAGGACTACGAAATCGCAAAGCGTTTAGAAAAAAATATTCAAGAAATTAGATATAATAGAAGTTACTAATATAATTCAATTTTGTTCAGAACCCGAAAAAAAAATTAGTTTTAGATATTTGTGACGGATGTAAATATTACATATGTTGAGTAATTCTTATATAATAACGTATGTTTTTTAAATAATAATAATAAATTTACTGTCAAAAAGCAGTACAAACAAAGTATGACCACTGGGAAGACAATAAACTAATTTACTCTCAGGAAGCAAGTAATGTTCATCCCATCAATCCCAATCAAGGGCTCTAAGGCAGAGGTGGATTAACATTCGGCACACTCCTGAGATAAGAATAAAAATCGTTCGGAATAAAAATGTTGTAATATTAATACAATGCCAACAAATTTATATTTGATAAAACACACACACAAATATTTCAGAATACCGCATTATTGTCAAGCTACGGATTATTTGGAAAATATTGTTTATGAAGTATGAATATAACACTAAATTTGAGATTTATTATTTCAATGGACGCCCTAGACAACAGCCTAGAGAGCCTATGTAAGAAATCAGCCTCTACCCGAAGGAAAACCGTAGAAAAACCCGGGTCAGGATAAATAAAATGTATATTTTAAGACGTCTTTTAAAGGTATAGTATTATGGACATTTTAGAACTTTTATTTTAAATCATAAACAATTTAAATTAAATTTGATTTAGAAAAGAATTTTTTCGTAACACATCTGGGAATGTATCGTTTAACTTTCAGGTACTAAATAATTCTGTAATTTTTTTCGTATAGCCTTCATTTCAATTCATGTAGTTAATGTGATTGTGAAATTGTAATCTTGTTTCTTAATAAATATAGTTCTGCATACTGTTGAGAAAACTTTTAATAGTAAATGAGAAGTATATGTAATAGTTTCACACCACAAGCACAGATGGGAAATTTAATCTGAAATGTAACTTCGTTAACCGTTATTCAAAAAGTTAACATCGCTAAAGCGTTCGTTTGTTATTGAAAAATTTAACAAATTTAAGTTAACCCTCATAGTCAAAATAATATTATAAATGTTAAATCAGTCAAATAGTCGAGGATTCTGTAGTTAGTCAAACACTCCATAGTTCATCATAACTCTGGTGTAGTGTAGGTAGGCTAGGCTGCTTAGAGAAGGAAATAAAAACGTAAGTAATATTTTTGTGTTTATTCTTTATTGTAATTGAAATAACAAGAGATTATATTTTTCATTCAAGATCGCCTTTCATAAGGTGTATTTTTCCTTTATGATCATTAGATTTTTTGTGTGTTTACCTCGCTAGATATATTTTCAATTGGAAGCCGTCAAGTGGTACCATAATGATTTCTGTTCGTAATATGCAGTTGCTACGTTGTAAAAAACACTGAACGCAAATACATTGTGATCACCAAGAAAATAAAAATTTATTTTTCTATTCGGGTTCGCTTACTTTGTAGATTTTGAATTCAGTCCTCGAGTCGGAGGGAAATGAATATATTTCAATGGTAGTATTCTTGAACGTTTCACTGCATTTTTATGTCTATAAAAAGTTTTCCGCCCATGTCATTTTTTATTATATATTAGACTTATCTCTGATCAATATGTAGATTCTGTAGGACTACAAAGAAGTATAATTTTCATAAAAATATTATGATTGATGTATTTTAAGATGTATCTTATTTTGCAACCTAAAATATTTTGTGATATATTGTAAATTAAAGAAAGTGGCTTATTTAGGTTGTCACAAGGTTACTCGTACTCTCACTTGATTTTAACGTTTCTTTGTGTCAGAAATATGATATTTCTCTCTATTTTTTCTAGGTTATAAGTGAAAAAAATTATTCAAAGTGTTAAGAGACTTTTTTTGACTGAATATGTTTGAAGAATACCAAAACTGTTAGGGATCATTTAATTAAATAAATGAGGTATTCGTTGCAATTTTTAAAAGATGAGTACTGTGAGTTAATTATTTTTTGTCTCTCAATACGCCGGCTTCACTAATATTATATAATGCCTTATTCTTTATTGCGTGTACAATCACACTATCTTTAATGCATTATCGTTATGTTTCAACCAATGGCAGTAATTGACAGGGGTACAGGGGAAAATAAATTATGTTACGTAAAATTATGGTCACACAAAACTGGGAAAAAAATTATACAAATTTTGTTACCTTACGTTATTATATTAAATAAATAAATAAATAAATAAATAAATAAATGTATTGGCAAAAAAGCAGTACAAACTGCGTATGACCACGTGGAGGACAATTTACTCTCCGGAAGCAAGCAAGAGACCATCCCATCAATTCCGATCAAGGGCCATAAGGCAGAGGCGAATTCAAAAATTTAAGCAAATATTTATAGAAAAGATAAAAAGTTTGCTACGAGTTATAATACTAATAGAATGTTAATATGTTTGTAATTTAACACAAAAATTTATTTTACATGTACCAATTATTATCGAACTATAGATTATTCTGAGTAGTGTTTAAAAATCATAAGAATTGAAATAACTCTAAATTCACGATTTATTATTACAATAAACACGCCCCTAGACAAAACATAAATAACGTGTATAAGAAATCCGCCTCTACCCGAAGGAAAACCGGAGCAAAACCCGGGCCAGGATGGCTAAACAAACTAAACAGGATAAACAAACTATTATCTAATTTTTTTTAAAATTATTAAACAGAATATAATATGACGGGCAAAATGTCATTCGTCACAACTAACAGACTCGAACAACGCCACAGTAAGAAGAGAGACTCGTACAGTAGCGGTTATCATAGGTAGTGACGATGGTAAAAAAAGTGTTACAAGGGAACCAGTAGTTAAAACTCTTGCGCTCTTCCACTTCAATATTCAATCACCACTTCAGGTTTCATCCACTACTCATATAACCATGTATATTCGTCAGGTAGGTGCGACGGGAATGTCATCTGACAACCGTGATATTCCCCTATATGAATACAGAGGCATCATCCTACCATCCGTAACCACGATTCTTATTAGAATCGGGACAAACTGGGGAACAGTAAAATATAAATTGTTTGTCCCGGAAAATTATGTGAAATTCTTCAGCTTTTACCTAAAAAATGTTTTAAACAAACATTATTTGTATTATGAAATTGCGACTTATAAAAGTAAATGAAAACTAATTTTCGGAATAAAGGGTTATTTATTTAGTTTTTGTTAGTTGATACGTCTGAGACATTTTCACAGAATACAGTGAAAATGTATTCTGAGGTGTAGGAAAAATGCACTTGGCGTATTTATCCAGGTATGGATCTGCAATAAGAATAAGTGATTAATTATATTATGTTGAATGAAAATGGGAAACGGGATCGAGATTCGAACTCGGGACCTTGAGCTTACCGACTGTGCCATCCCGTTCGCCTCCCGGGCTCGTCTTCCATCCTCATTCAACTTGCAAGACCCAAAGACCTCTGTGGTGGTCTTGTACAGACTACGCTCCTCGTATGAGGCGACTCCCTTAGGAAGTACTCTGTTTTGGGTCGTATTTTCCAATTCTGCTTCACAAACACATAAGGTCTTTGGGTCTCGCAAGTCTCCCATTTTAATTCAACATAACATAATAAATCTGTTACCTGGCGAATACCGCAATCTAAGAGATTGCTGTGTGTTTGTGAAGAATAAGTGAGACTGGGAATTATATTTCACTTCATTTATTAAAAAAATAGTTCTAGCTTAGAATAAACATAGACAACATATTGAAATATGCAAGGAACAATAATAAATGATATACATTTTTAAAAGTAACTCAAAACCTCCACCTACGATACAATATGCCAAAGCTTGATTTTAAAGTAACTCACTCAACAACAACAAAAAAAGTGTTTATTAATACATAAAATTGACCAATCTTTTAACTTCTTTTTACAATTTACATCAGATAAAAATTCGTATAAAATTAGTTATTTAGAAATTTATAGAGAAGGTTTTCTTATAATTGACCACTTGAAGGGTTTAGATAGAAAGTGATGAGAGTGACAAAAGTTTAGAAATTGATTTTATGTGGTGTACGTATACTAAGTACATTAAGAACAATTGTGCACCCACCTGATCCATTCTGGAAGATTTTAAACTGCTGCCCTTCAATGGGAGTAGGGGCGTGGGTTTGATCGTTGATTAAAACACATTAACTATTTTTATATGGTGCACTTGTACCTTTTTTCTAATTTCTAATTTCTAGCTATCAACATGCGTTAGTGATATGAAATTTTTAAATATAACTCGAACTATTTTCAATGTTTAACTTTCCTGGTCATTAATAAAATCTCAAAAAATGTGTTCAAATGGGAAAACATTCCTTCACAGAACGTTTATTCTTATTTTTAAATTTCCTTTAAAACTTCATTATGCATTTTCCACAAGTTTTAGATATGTCACTTGTACCATTTTATTTTCCCAAACCCTTCATTCATAGGAATTGGTAATCAAATCCTAAATTCTTTGGTGACTTCAATAATGCGCTGCAAATGTTGTATGTTCATTGCTGGCAGCGCATCCCAGAAAAGACGAATAAGGGCAGCTACGAAGGCCACGCCGGTCGTCAAAACAACTCCTCGTAAAATCTGAAATGAGTTCAAAATTTAGTTCATTATTTTAATAATTTAAAATGTGTTTTTGGTTTATGGAAAATTGGGTTTTAATAGTGTTGTAATAAGTTTTCTTTGTATTCTAAATTTGTCATTAAAACACCATTGATACGGTTTTTCTAATGAATTAATTACGCATAATAAAACAAGAATGTCTCGCAAATTTATGTCTAATTATCACCAATTTTAATCATTTGAACGGCCAGGTAGCTTCACTCTTTGAGAAACATTCAGTCAATACTTTTTCATTTTCCTCGGAGATTCGTATAAAATGATAAAAAATAGGTAATATGGACATTTTTATTTAAAAAATATTTCACATAAGACTTATTTTTGAATATAAAAGCGAAAAGAATATTTGATAATTTGAAAATTTAAAAAGTAAAGACATCGTTTGAAAATGAACTGTTAATAAGTACATGATAAAATTTGTCTGAATACGATCCCTTTCGAGCCTTAATTATTAAGTAAAGAGCCATAATTTTTTCGACTTATCTAAAGACAGTAGTGTGTTCTAGAAAAGCTAAAACCTCGTACAGAATTGATTTCGCAATATCAAGAAAATATTATCAGTTTAACAATATTTTAGTTAAGTTATGTATGATAAGTTTCATTAAAATCTATGAGGAACGAAATATGGATCGGTCACTGAAATTGGACTCTATTGCAAGCTGTATATGAATAATAAATGCTCTTCTAACAATTTTTCCTTCGTAATTTAGAAACTCGTATATTGAAATATCGAGGGAAAAATGTGTTCTCACAGAAACATATATCAGGGTACCATCGCGAAACTTCCATTCTGAAACGATACAAATTGCTCATTCCAAAAATTATTATTATTATAATTTTTTTTTTCGGGACACGGCTCTTGGGTGTAATGGCGATATGCATGCTTATGTGTAGGTTCGTGTTTCCACCACCTCCGGTGGAAGGGAGAGTGAGGTTAGAGGTCTCAAGTTTCCAGGCGCCGAGTTCCATGTCTCAGTAATGCTGGAGAACCCACAAGGATATCATTTTACCGATGGGCTCGAGAGGGAATCAACCTCACTGAACCACCCACCTACCTAGACAATTGATTTTCACCTTTTTTACGACGAATAACGGACTCTTGTGAATTTATTTCTTTTCGATCTGTGTGTTAATTGAAAATGAATTGATATTTGTACCATGTATATACTATAAATATATATGAATTTTTAAGAGTTATTGACAAACATGAATTATTTTATTATTTATATATAATATAATTATTTCTTTTTTGTACTTAATCTTCAGAAAGACCGCGATCTAGGAAAACATTTTTTAACGCCACACGCACCTTGGGATTTTCTTTGGTTTTTCTTTGATTTTAGTTTGGAATTTATGGGAGTCTCCTCTCTACAATATCTCGTGGTCCACCCCAAGATCATTCGCAACATTAAGTGCTTTTTTCATAATCATTTTATTATTTACTTATCCATCGAAGCTAATCGAAATAAAAAATAAACTTTAACGGAAACCACATGTTCTGAATTTTTTCGGCCATAAAAATACAAGAAATAAGTAAATTGCGAACGCTTCCCTTGATTTTTTGTATTTCAACACTTAAACGTATGGATTAAGCATTTCACTTGAATCACATTTTGTTACATTTTATTTGGAGTTTACCACCTCGCCTCCGACAGTGCCATTATGAGGCGCTCATTTAGTTTTTGTCTTTCACTTTCTGTTTTTGGTTCTATGTTCTCTGGCGCACGAAAGTGCCTCGATTGCACAGAGTACCCAAGAAGACCCTAGAAAGGTTTCTTTAATTGCACAGATACCGAGGTATCTACCCTCATGCCATTACCATGGTCTGTGGCTGTGCGGAGCGAATACTATCGTTATCATATTATATTAAGAGTACTGACTCAATATTTTGGTTATTTTAAGGGGAGTTCAAGTCAACAACATTGTTTGACTCTGACCCAGAGGCTCCTGCGCAATTGATTCTTGCCCTTCTTGTGCCATTTCGCTCTTAAAGTTCTAATTTCCCTTCTCTCTACTTTTACTTATCTTCCTTCCCCAATACTATTTCTGTTATATATACTGGGAGTTCTTGATATCCTTTTGATTCTCTATTTGTTCTTTATTTCGCGAATTCAATATTCCTCTCCGTTTGAGACATCGGAGATATCGTGCTCTCTCTCTGTTGTAAATAGAGCAATCCCATAACTTATGCTCTGTTATCTCGATTCCCGTTTCACACATACACTGCAGGTTGTCCCTTTTTCCTGTTTTAAATGTATTTATTTTTAATGCAGGTATGTGTGAACATTACCATGTTCCGTCACAAATGGCATTAGACGCCTGGAATCTTCATATCAAAAGTGCATATACACACCAGAATTGTCTTCTTTCTTATTAATCATAAAGCAATATTAGGCCGAATCGACAGCTCGAAAGCTGATTGATTTATCTTATAAAACTGTAAAGTTGTTATTGGTTTGGGTTAAAATGGAGCCATAGTTTGTTGAAGGTCATGGTGGTGTTAATAACTTTAGGTAATCTACATGTGGTATACAGGATGAGTAAAAAAAGCGAAAACCCCAAAAATATATCGTAAACGAATAAAGATTTAGAAGTACGGTTTTCACTAATATATGTCATGGCATATGGCTAATCTTTGAAGCATTTAAATGATTTGTAGCTTTTTCAGTGCCAAACATATTGGCTATTGTTATTTATTGTTTTTTTTTAGGTATTCAGAATTCTGAAATATAACTAATCAAAACAGCAATTTTCATACGGATCAATAACGTACATTCTGATACATAAATACCTTGAGGTTTTATTAAGCAATAGATATCATTTCTTCATCGAAAAATTGTGTGTTTAATTAATAGCATTTCAGAAATCTGTCCCCTCATTTGAGAGCTTATAGAACGAGAACCACAGCACGTACATACATACATCTCTTAAATTGCGGTTAACCATTCCGCGAGGTTAAAATATTTCATTCAATAGAACAACACCTTTCGCAAAATTGGATCATATATTTTTTTGGGGAAAAAATTATATGAAATATTTTTCTATTTGAATATCTATCGGAAAAACCTAACCATGGTGCGACAAAATGACAAAAACCACAGGGTGCCTTGATCCGAAAAAATGTAGGGGGAGACTTCCGTGTGAGACAGGTTCCCCCTCCACAGAGAAACAGGAGGTTATCTGATCAGATGAGATAAGATATTGGAAACATTACTACTTACAGACGCAGTTAAAAGAATTTATTTCAACAAGGTATACTAAATAATGATATGATGACGTCAATTTAATTTTAAAGTATAATTTCACTGTGTTATTTCAAACATTACAAAGTTCTGGTATCAAATAAAATAATTTTAATTGTAATTGCACTCTCAACTCAATTATATTATTTATAAATTTATTAAATCTTAAACCCCGCTGTGTTGCAAGAGGCAACTCAAGAAAAAAAGAATGTCATTCATTGTCAAACCGACTAAAACACGCAGACTTGAGTGGCTATTTATTTGTTCGAATTTTTCAACAGACATTTTACTTCCTCCAGCAAAAGTGTAATTGGCTGAGAACAGTAAAGCACTGCTATGATTGTCCTGTCATCACAAAGTGGGTTTGAATCCCGGTGACACTTGTGAACTGATTTTTGAAAATGGTTTATACCACAATTCATCTCGTAATATCTGTTTGGGAGCTGGAATGAACGAAACCTTAATTCATGCTCTCACATTGCTTGGGAAAATCTTAAAACATACGCTGAGCAATTGGCAATACGACAACGTCGCATTACGACCAATCTGGCTAGCAACTAAAGGAGATAAAGTTGGAACACTTTCGAAGTTCAATCTGCATTACGTTGAAACGTTTCCTAAGTATTCCTTAGTTCCTTAGTTCAACGTTTCTTTTAAATAATTTCTATACTTGATCCATTAAGTTATTTTTAGTTTGTTCATTTGTGAAAGATAGTATTCAATAATATATTTCATAAGGAATATTTTAAAGTTTTTGTAATTTCAATTAACCCATGCAGAAATTATTCAGTATTGAATTAAAAAGCAATCAATTCTACAAATATTTAAAGAAAACTATAATACAAAAAGCAATTCGAGAGATTCTAATTCTGACTGAAAAGTAAGTGTGATATGTTAATATACCATAGCATTGTTTACTACGCTCACCAACATTAGTGAAGTTAGAACTATGTAAAAGTATACTTGATTGTAATAAAAATATTGAATAGGAAATGGATGTGCCTTAAGTTGTCTAATTTATATCCAAACAATATTTTCAATAAAAATACATTCATAAAGCATCTAAATTTATTATATTATACATTTGGAGCACCAAATTTAATAAAGAAAAAAGTTATATTCACTTATTGAATTAAACTAACAGTATTCGTAGCATTGAAATAGCATTCGTATTTGTATGACTTGCTAAGAATAGAAATACAGAGGTTGAAAAACTACACGTCTTTATTACACTTGGATAGTTTTAGACCTCGGGTAGTAATGCTTGTCTGATCAGATAAGATAAGATATTGGAAACATTTGCTTTTAAATAAAGATGAACAGGAAAGAAAGACACAACGCGGAAAGAAACAAGGAAAAAAAGAAAGAAAGAAAGAAAGAAGAAAGAAAGGAATGGAGGGAAAAAGAAAGAAAAGAAAAAAGAATAAAAAGAACGAAAGAAAGAGAAAGAAAGACAGAGAAGAGAGAGAGAGAAAGAAGGAGAGAAATAAAGAGAGTAGGAAAGAGAGAAAGAAAGAAAGGCAAAACGCGGAAAGAAACAAGAAAAGAAGGAATGAATGGAAGAAAGAAAGAGAAAGAAAGAAAAAAAAAGAAAGAAGAGAAAAGAGAAAAAAGGAAAGAAGGAAAGAATGACAGAGTGAAAGAAGTAGGAATGAAAAAAGAAAAGAAACTATGGTATTAATATGAGTTAATATATTTCAATTTGATTAGAATAAATAAAAGGGATTTGTCTTTTTTTATTTATTCATATCTGAAACGAGGTTTTCATATTATTGATCTCTGATTATTTTTTTAGGTTGCACGATTACTACCAAATTGTTATATCGTGGATAAATATGTCACTAGAAGATGTAATTTATTTGTTCCTTAAGTAGTTTTATATTATTTATAACTCGAGAATTAAGCTTTTGTGTTATTAGTTCATATTTTAGACAAACGTTTTCTAAATTTATTTAATTCCTTTTCACATATATGAAAAACTTAAGAGAATCGCAAATTATGTGAAATTACTTTCGACAATACACATCACTTGTAGGCAATGAGATTTGATTTCTTTACTTCACTGTATAAATATAAGAAATTATAGGAATATTTATAAGTAATTTGTGATTCGAATTATACCAATTCCATACGATATCTTGCAATTATATTCAAATTCTGTTAAAAACTATATTTTATCATAGTATTACGCAAACGTTTTTTACAGAAACTCTAATTTCTTTTACAGTGTCTATGAAGACCTTGCGAGACAACGAATCTCGAGATGTTTAAATATAGAGAATGGTAAAGTTAATTGAAGTCAAGAATATACAGAATATTTTTGTTATAGAAGTCCAAAATGTGTATAATAGAAAAGTACAAAATATTTCTTTAATAGCGGTGTAATGAAACATTTTATCTCGTTACGATTTACCCGCCGCACGATGTCTTCCAAATATGGGAGCCGTTTCAAATAGNTAAATAGACCTACGAATGGTCGAATGAAACTTCCCCTGTCGAAGGGGAAGCAGGAGGAGAGAGGCGTTGCAAACTTACCAAATCCAAAACTGGTCAGAGCGTGGGACTTAGAAAAATAAATGGGCCCTTTTTATCAGTAGTGTACCACTTTAATTCTTCAACTAATTTCAACTTCATGAATTATTTCTTCCAATTTTTTGTAATTTCAGTTTACTCATCGATTACACAGCTCTACTTATGATGAGCACCAAGTATTAGTTCGGGTTTCCACTTAGTGGAAATTCTGTTACTTAGTTGAGTTGGGTATAATTGACAAGTAAAGCTGGCATTATTCTAACAACATCATGCATCACTAATGCGTAAGTTTCGTGATTTAATAAATGACTTAACTCTCTAATTTTCACATAGAGGGAATACGAGTTTCTTGAAGACATACCTTATCCTGTCTACGTCGATGATCCAAACACCACTTGTAACTACGCTGCGAGAACGTGACCCCTTGGTATAATGGCACCCACAGTCTCGGAATCACACGGTGCAGAATTGAGTCCAAGACACGTCGTGCCTTGTAGGAGCGACGAGCCACTAAGTCTCGCATCTAGAAAGAATTGATTTATTAAGAATGAAATGTTGAAACGTTTAAAAACAGAAAACTTTTGCTGCTACATTGCATCCATAAGTAAGTACACTTAAGTAATTACATGAATTATACAGAAGTAAATTCATGAGCAGAAGATTGCAATTAAATTTTGTGTAAATTGAACTGATGTTTTAAGAACATTTAAGGTTAATTTCAATAAAAACTGTTTGAATGATACCATACTAAGGTAGTATGTCCAATGGGGAGTCCAATAAGCCCAAATACGATTTTGGTTTCGAGAAAGTTAGTCGAGAAATTAAATTTTACATCTGTACTTAATGCTAGATATGAGATGATATCGTTTGTGTAGATCCAGAAAATGAAATACAAAACATTTTTGATACATTTAATAGTCACCACACTAGGATAAAATTCACATTATGGATGAGAAATAATTATAAGAAAACAGAATTTTCTTGATGTATTCAGTAATCATGAAGATACAAAATTATCTTTTGATTGGTATAGGAAGGACACTTATTGAGGTCGTGTATTATTTTTTTCCTCCGAGAATACACTAGCACAAAAGAGAGCTATTACTTATAACTTAAGACATAAAGCAATAGTATTTGCGGATGAACATATAATAAAATGTTTAGATATTTTAAAATATTTGTGTAGTTTCTGCTTAAAAAAATACATTTTGTGTTTATACACTGCCCCACAAAATTGGCGGCGCAGTAAATTCATGGCTCCTTAACTTATATGTTTTAGAACGTATCAGAGTGAAATTTGAGCTGAGGATGCTCCTATGTTTTATCAAGACAATCCCTTATTTGGTACTGTCTGTGCCGCCCCCATCGCGCTGGGACACCATTAAAGTGAAGAGAAATGCAATTTTCGAAAAAATTGAGCAAAAATATAAAAATTCCGGGGAGAGCTAGTCTCACGTATACAGACTCAATAATGTGCAGTGTACACTCCAGTAGATGAGATTAAAAAATCACGCACATCTGAGTAGTTTTGGAACATTTAAAATACGCCGTTTTCAGAGGGATGGGGGTAAAGGGGGTGGGGGTGGGTCCTAGCGCGATGGGGGCGGCACAGACAGTACCAAATAAGTTCCTATGTCTTGATAAAACATAGGAGCATCCTCAGCTCAAATTTCACTCTGGTATATTCTAAAACACAGAAGTTATGGAGCGATGAATTTTCTGCGCTGCCAATTTTGTGGGTCAGTGTATTTACGTTCAATATCATTAAACTGTCAGTTTTTATGTTTCTTATAATTAATAAATAGTATTCGTTCATACTAAGGTCGTAAGTCTACATATGTGTTATTTTTGTGAGAAATGAAAAATATCATGTTATTTTCAATTTGACCAGAACCTTACCCATTAACGGAATTTCTTGTACAATATACTCATTCAACACAGAATGTAATGAACTTTAATTTATAAAAAACAACAATTTTTTTCTTTAAAATGGGTCATATTTGCGAAAAAACGAAAAAAAGTCCGAAATTTTCGTAGTTTTCCTCACCTTGAGTGCGAGGAGGAAATTTGTGCAAAATTCAAATAACACTTTTTACATTGATAAGAAGAGATTAAAACCATTTACAGCTTTTTGCGAGTTAACTGGAGGCACTGCCATTTTTTGGCCTTTGTTTCGTAGCCTAATATTAAAAGAATTATCAACACCTTAGCACCATTAGAATTCTAGTCATTAACACATACTACTCGTAAGTTTTTGATTTTGTTTGTGTTTCAATTTTGTTTTTATTTAGCTTGTTTAGTAGATTTGAATTTAATAATCTTGTTAAATATTTGCTTTATATATTATTTTATTAAACACGATCAATTACTTTTTGTTAGAGGACTTTATTTAAACAAATCCTCGTCCTTGGAGTTTGTCGTTAATGTCGATTTCACTGGGTTTATAAGAAGAATCTGTGGTTTTTAATGTGAATTAATATTTAAAAATCTGAAATCACTGCATTACCTCGACGTAATTGTACATAGCGAGATCGCAGATGGCGTGTGCGTCAGGTACGCGTATACGGGAGAACTCAGTGAGCGCTTTCTCCGGCAAATGCTCATGAAGCAACCCATCCAGCACCAGGCAGTCTTCGAAGCCCTGTTGGATGGATTAAATTTAATTAAAATTGAAAACATTTTATTTCATGCGTTGTTGTCGGAATTTACATGTTTTGAGAATAAAGTATAGATTCTAAAGCTTCCTTTCTTTCACTTTGATGATGAAAACCATACAATATTAATAATTAAGTTTGAAATGTAAATTTATTTAGGAGAATTATTGTAATAGTAGCTGCCTAAAACTCTAATCATTTTCAATAATATATTTATTTCATTTTAGTGAATATACGCATAAATTTTACTTGTATCTTTTTTACTTTATTACAAAATGTTTCAGTTTATTTATCGTATATACACGTTAATGAAATAGGAAAATAGTAATAAATATAATATTGATTCATAAAAGAATATCATAGATAGTTAGAGAGAAAGAGAAAATCGTACTACTTTTTCCAATAATTAATTTTCAATCTTACCGCATTCATTCCTTGTCCGTAGAAAGGGACCATTGCGTGTGCAGCATCACCAATGATGACTGCTCTTCCTTTATCATTCAATGGTTCACACTAAAAATGACAATTATCCATTTATTAAATGCTATAAATTACGGAAATATATATGAATGGTTAAAAATTAATTATAATGTAAATTATCTTTAATGAAAAATACGATAAATTGAAATAACTATTCGGTGTTAGCAATGGTATAACTTTGCTTAAACTGTTTTGCAATAGATGGCTTTAGCGGTATGAGATGGTGAAAAAAAACAGTTGTAGACGTCATACAATAAGCTTGGGCATTTTTAAATTTAATCCCATCGAAACATTAGTCGATTGGTGTCCGCATCCTAGTTATTCTTTATTGAAAATGTAAGTTTATAAGTCAGATTCTCGTCATTTGTAGGAGATTTTAATTTTCTGCTTCAATATGAAGAAATCTGCGACTGAGGCTCATCGAATGCTCTCAAATACCTATGGCGTGACCGCAGTTAGTGAAAGGTGTGGTTTCAACACTTGAAGATCGGTGATTTTGACATCGAAGACTGGCATGGCGGTGGAAGAGAGGAGATTTTTAAAGATGCAGAATTGGAGGCGTTACTTCATGAAGACTCGTGCCAAACGCAAGAAGAATTGGCAGGATCAAAATTGGAACGACAATCACGGCTGCAATACAACGACGGACACGATGAAGCGATTTTGCAGCATGACAATGCTCGACCCCATGTCGTAAAATCGGTAAAAGCATACTTGGAAACGTTGTAATAGGAAGTGTTATCCTACCCGCTGTATTCTTCAGACATTGCTCCCTCTAACTATCACTTGTTTCGATCAATGGCACATTATCTGGCTGACCAGCACTTTCGTTCGTATGAAAAAAATGAAAAATTGGATTTATACGTGGATCACGTCAAAAGACGAGTAGTTTTTTTTTCAACGTACGCTGCCCGAAAGATGGGAGAAAGTAGTGATCAGCGATTGACAATATTTTGAATCGTAAATGTTTAACCAATTTTTTACTATAAAGCCTCCAATGTCCAAAAAAAGTCGGAAGCAAAGTTGTACACCTAATACAAGAAAGTTTTTTAGTTGTTGATTTTGTGAACGTAAAAAAAACAAAATAAGAAGATACTGACTGTATAATCAAATGAGAAATGCTGTTATTGTAAACTGATTTTTCTGGTGCAAACCTATATGATGAATTTGGGTTTCTTTTTTATATTTGACTAAGATTGTAATAATACATTTTTTAAAACAAGATTCTGTTTTTTGTGGGACTTGAGGGCTCGTTAATGGCAAGGTCTTTAGGACCCTAAGAACCTGGCACAAGAGTATATTTCCGAATCATCGCCCATACAGATGATTTGTTGAACTTATGTCTGTTACTTGTGTCTTGGCTATTCAGGAGTCAGGGTATGAGAATGGAGGTTTCTGCCATCTTTCTGTGGCCTTCAGGGTATCAATAGTGTGGCAGTTGTGCTCCTGGTTCATATAGACCGGAGGAGAGGGTGTGGTGTGTCCTGGTTGATCTGAACCGGGATGAATGGGTACAATATTATTCGTTAATTCCAATATAGAACGTGATGATTTGCGGGTGCTGTATGCGGGAGCTATAAGACAAATCATGACATATGTGAGTGCGATTCGGGGACATCAGGTGATGAAGGTACATTTTGAGCGTCGCCTTAGGTCATTGGAAAGGCGGTGCCTCTTACAGGTGGTAGGTAGTTACCGCACAGCATAAGCAGAAGCCACTGATGTTTTTGCGACCACCAAATAGTGTCCATTGACATAAATGTCCAAGAGGTAAAATGATCTTACGAAGAAACTGGGAATGATCATGATAAATACGAACAGCTAACAGTACCGACTAAACGTCTCGAAAGAAAATAAGTGTTGATGGCTGGCAACGGTGATGGGACACTGCGAAAAATTGGCGAGTCACATACGATTATTTAGATAAAGTAAATTTGTAAGGAATATTCAAAAATGATTCACTCGGGGATGGCGATGACACAATACTTAACGGGACAAGGGGACTTCGGAGATTATTTACGGAGAATACGACGAGATGATATGTGAATGTGAGGGAAAGACAGAGAGACAATTGACCATTTATTACGGGACTGCACCTTACAAGCGTCGGAGAGAGGATGGTATATAAGGTATATAGAAGATTGGATGTAATTAATACAAAGAGTAAGAGACATTTGAAAGGCACGAATAAGTTCCAAAACATGTGCATAGAATGACAACCGTGCGACAAACTTACAAAACTTGAGATCTGAGCGCACGTCTCCTCGTGGCAGGGACGGGCGACGCGGAGAGAATCCTTGCCGAAGTTGTGCAGAGAGAATACTATATGATTACCAGACCCTGGTATTGCCCTGGCAACATAGACGAGGTTGCCTTTCGTTCAAAACGAATGAAAAAAGTACCATGGAGAAGGTTACAGCAGATGACCGAAATGTCGGTTCATCATATCACGGCACAGTGATTCCCGGGTAGCCAAGAAATTTCTGACTCCGGCCGCGGAAGTCTACGCTCTCTTATGTGTATTATTTTCTTACATAATAATGTACCTTCATCTAAATTATTTTAAATATATACGACTTTTGTAAAAAAACCGTCACCAACAGGTGGTCCACGGACAGGTAATGGTAAGAAAATTTTGTCGATCCGCAAGAAAATCTTGCAATAATTAATCTTATATAGAAGCAATAATTTGGTATCACATTTCATGATATGAATATTATTTTTTTCGAGCATACTTAAAAACAGGAAACAAACAAAAATTTAAAAAATGTTTCTCTCATTGATTGATTATTGATGTCCAATGAGATGCTGAATAAATCTTGAACAGGGTACACATTACAACCTCTTAAGATTCCGTTGCATCAATTAAATAAATATGTTTGATTAAATAAGTATTTACAATTTTTTTAATAAAGAAAAATCATCTTTGATTTGTTATGTTGACATCAATTTCATACTTTTCAAATTGAAATTTCTGTGGCTTTTATTTGTTTCATTAGTTGATAACAAGTTATGTACTAATGAAATAATAGGTTGTCTACATCAAGCTTCTAATGACTTTGAAGTTGAAGTTAATGACTCTAATGTCCTTGAGATTGGTGAGCCCTAAAACCTCAATAAAAAAAAACGCCTTATATTTTAAATAGTAATGATGATTCATTGGGCTGTACGTTACAATACATCATTTACACATAATTTTTCTCACGGATAAGATGACCAAGAGACGAGAGGTACCTTGACAGAGAGCAATAGTGCGGGTGGTGTGGCGGCGACGTCCTTCACTAACTGTTCTGCTCCTAGTAGCTGCAACGCGTCTCCCAACGCTTGCTCCTCGAAGAAGCGCGGTGCAGAACTCGGATGGGCATGTAACTGACGTAGCTGGCGTGCAGGAGCGAACAACGTCACAGTCCAAGACGAGTCACCATTGGGCAGTGCGATCAACATGAAGCTGCCCCGTGGCCAAATGTGGAGGTAGTTCAATGGTTGTAGCGACGACTGACGGGAGAGCGATCATGCATATTACAGAAAATATTTTATAGAAAATCATTAAATGAATACTGTCGATCAAGTCATCTATTATAGATTAGTCTAAGACTGGATAATTTTATTACAAATAAGGCTATTTTACATAAGGATGATTTACACATTGCCTGTGACTGACTGTAAAGTTGACAGTTAGGTCTGTTACTCACGGCGACTTCAAGAAATCTACATTGCGTTGGCAACAGCAATGTAATTATCTCCATACAAAATAGAAGGGCTGCAATTGCTTTAAAATGCTCGTTGTTTTGTATAATTTTTCTCAAAATTATGTTCAAAATCCAAAATAAAACTATTTTTTAAATCTTTTACATGTACGAACAAAAGAAATTGTTCGCACTAAAAATTATCCTTAGGTGAATCATTCCGGGTGTCAAGGGTAAGGATGTGAGTAAAAGGTGATGTATCAAGAATTATATATGGATAAAGACGTCTCGAAACGAAGAAGTGGTGACAGAGTGAGGCAGGTAGTCAGCCGCCTACGTGTATTTTACAGACTATTGAGAGCTTCGTGACCCCTCAATATACCTTTTAAAAGAATGTCTTCGAGTCGATGAATTAAACTTCTTGTTATTCATATATCATATTGAAATAGAATTTGCAGAGTTTCGATATTTTCCACCCAAGTGAACAAACGTAAATAACTATAAAATGCCAAGAAATGTAATATTTTCTGTCATGAAGTGAACAATGTGTTTTGGAGGTATTTTAATCGACGATGTATTTCAAGAAAACAAGGCATTAGTTTGTAAAAACTAATATTGCAAAATTCACATTAAAACGGAGAAACAACATATTTAGTATTTGTGTTCACTCTGATTGAACTTGCATGTGACAGAAAGGTTGCACATCGGTTGACAGTGGCATTAGTATAAAATATAATGAATAAACTTTACTGACAAAAAGGCAGTTGCAAACTGCGTTTGACCACGTACGGGCCAATGAACGAAGATATTAATGGCTGTAGATGGTACCATTGTGATAATGTCGCGGAGGGGATAACTAGAAATAAATTTAATGTCAAAAAACAGTTCAAACTGCGAATGACCACGTGGAGGACAATAAACTAATTTACACTCCGGAAGCAAGCAAGGAACCATCCCATCAATTCCGATCAAGGGCCCAAAGGCAGAGGCGGATTCAAAAATTTCAGTAAAAGTTCCTAGATAAGATAAAAAGTTAGCTGCGAGTTATACTACATATATAAAGTCAATATGTTTGTAATTTAGCGCAAATATGTTTGTAAATTTACATCTACAAGTTATTATCGAACTATAGATTATTCTGAGTATAGTGTTTAAAAATCATAAGAGTTAAAAAAAACCCACTAAATTCACGATTTATTGTTACAATAAACACGACCCTAGACAAAACCTAGAGAACCTGTATAAGAAATCCGCCTCTACCCGAAGAAAAAACGGAGAAAAACCCGGGCCAGAATGTGGCTACAGAATTAATATACACAACCGTGCCAAAGTTCAGTACACATAAAACTAAATTAATATGAGCCATACGGCAACACAATCATGCAAGAAAATAGTTTTGAAATTGTTATAAGTTATTTAAAAAGTGCTACAGCAATGGCGTGATAAAGTACAAGACGAATTTAACTTTTATTAAAATCAATAAATTCTTTTACAGTGTAGAAGCACTGGTGCAGGAGGTAGTTTTTAACCGCGGATTTGAAGATATTCAATTTCATAATGTCTTTTATATTCTTGGACAGGGAATTATATGGAACGATTCCCGAATGATGCGGTCCTCTTTGGCAAAGAGTGGTTGACACTCTAGGCCGATCAATATTATTACTATTGCGAGTATTGTGTTCGTGAACGAGACTGTTTCGTATAAAACAAGGGTGGCACTTCAGTAATTCGGTCTTAACAAACAAGACCGTTTCATAAATATAAATGCAGGGAAGTGTTAAGATATTTAATTCCTTGAATAAAGGTTTACAAGAGTTTCGGGGGTGAGATTTACAAATTATCCGAACTATCCTCTTCTGAATTCTGAAAGTTTGAATACTCTGACCGGAATTACCCCAGAAGGTAATGCCGTAACGTAAATGGGAGTAAACGTTTGCAAAATATACGCAACGGGAAATACGTGGACTAACTACGTTAACTAAGTTTCGGAATGCGTAACACAATTTGCTTATTTGGGAATTAAGATTGTCAACGTGACAATTCCATTTGAGGTTGTCTTGAATATGGAGACCTAAGAATTTTGTATTCGTAACAGTTTTTAATTGTGTTCCGTTTAAAGAAAGAGAAACCTGGGGTAAAGATTTTGTGATACTATTGTGAAATGACATAGACACTGTTTTGTCAGTGTTTACAATGAGACGATTTGCATGGAACCAAGTCGAAAGGTTAGACAAAACTTTTTGAGCATTGGCGTGTTTACATAGTAAATTAGTGTCATCAGCAAAAAGAACCATTTTGCAATCTGATGTGGATGATGACATGTCGTTCACATACAATAAAAAGAGTATAGGGCCGAGAATTGATCCTTGGGGTACTCCGCAAGTAAGTGGCTTTGTTTCTGAAAGACAACGCTCAAGTATTTTATTTTTAGTATAGGATATTTCTACTTGTTGATATCTATCTTTTAAATAAGAAGTTAGCCATTGATGTGGAAGTCAATGAATGCCTAAAGAATGCAGTTTGGAAAGGAGAATTTCGGAGAGGATAGTTAAGCAAATATATTTATTCACCTAAGTTAGCAGCTACTGGCGCATCTGTGGGCCGCTGGCCTTTCCAGTGACTAGCATAAAGTATAGTATACAGTATTCGCCGGCATACAGTGATTGGCGACTTCTATTTGCACGGTTACTGGCAGTATGTAAATCAGTGTTAATGAATAGCTTATTACCAGTGGTAGTTAAAATTGAATACTGTATAAATACAATATATCTCACCGATCCATCGTTGGCTGGTGGGATTCGCAGCTCAAGATATGCGTGTTCGATATTGCTCTGTCTGAATTCGAAGCCAGGATTTCGCAGCATGGCGGCACGGACACGAGAATGGGCGCCGTCTGCTCCAACCACAAGTTCCATCTCCGGAACACACTTTTCTCCTCCAGGAGCCCTGTAGCAGCGCAGGAAAAATGAAAGGAAATACAAAATAAACATTCATTAATTTACATGTAGTGAAGTGATAATATTGTTAATGTAATCTCTCCAATTATGTGTTAGTTTTAAAGTGCCTTTTCCCAGTGTTTCACGATTACAATAACCGTGGATTTTGTCTGTAAGTACATTTATGACATCAAATCTGTTCCCGCAATGATACAAGAAGGTATTTACAAATAAAAAAAGAAAGCTCGGAAGAAGAAGAATTTACGGATGTAACTTTCTTTCTGGGCAGTGTATGATTGTTCACTTTTTCATCCAGCACATTAATTAAAAATGTTATATTGAAAAAATGTACACAAATTTTTCAAAATCAAAACTAAGTATGTTTAAATGAATGTATGTACAGAAGAGTGTTATTGTAAAGTTGAGTGGAATGCAAAGCAATAATTTTTAGTGCAACTTTTTCTAAAAAAATGATTGGAATCGGATACTTTAGTAAAAGAGAATGAACGTAATGTAAAGATATTGTACATTTGAATATTGTCAGTGCATTTAAAACGAACACTCTTAGCTTGTATGACATGATTGACCATTGACTCCGAAGGGTTTATGTAATTGTAATCGCGTGAGGTCAAGCATTCAAGAGCGGTATATCTGATTTTCTGTTTTACCGCAAAGGTTTGTGGTTAGAGAAGATTGAACCGTATCCTTACTGGAAAGTGAGATCTCCAGTTTCCAGATCGGCTGCCACCATTTTGTGGTTGAAATGGAGATTCACGTTAGGGAATGTTTCTGCAGCTGAAAAAAAAAATGAATTGAATCATTTATCTCGTTGAGGTTGAACAATACACGCGAAATCCATCAATTTAATGTAAAATTGAAAAGTTGACTGACAAATTTACATCACAATTAGAATTGATGATGCGTACTTGTATCATATATTTTGTCATTGTAAACAAAATGCACAAGAAAGAGTAAGATACGTAAGGTACTTAAAAAATGAAGGAATATGGGAATTACGGCGTGAAAACGAGATAAGACAAAAGAAAATATTTGAGAGGTATAGAGAGTAGGTAAATGATATAGAAACCATAAGAGATTATTGAAGAGAGAGGAGTAAAGAAGAAAAGAGAATAGAACCAAAATGCGCAACAATGAAATGTGAGACAAAATGACGCAGCTCAACGAGGTCAGACATGGATCACAATTGACCGAATTTGAGTCCGGGGCTGGAATCCTCCATTGCAAAAAACTGATCGTAAAGACAGAAATACTACTGAATAAAAAAAGATTGAGCAATACAGAATTCGGATCCAAATCGTCAAAATTCAAAAGGATACATATATGTTTAATCTTTGGAATAGACCAATTATTATTTTTCTGTGCCTGTGTTGTCGTGAAACGTGTGCTACTATCTGAAATCCATGACTGAACAAACAATTTCATTCAGAGTCAATGTGTGACTGAACACATGTGGGTGCCACGTCATCACTGTCGTGAGAACGATACTAGTAAGTTCCGGCTACACAAGACAGATCTCGCTCCATAGCTCTCGTTGCAACGATTTGTTGCGGTTCCAAGCGAAAATGTCAGCTCCGTTGCAACGACGCGACAGCGAGACCATTCCAAGGGAAACTTAGTCTGCGGTTAGAGCGGTAAGTGTTTCGTTGCTACTGCGAAGCGTTCCAGCTGCACATTGGAGATGCAGCTCATGTAGAAACTTTAATGATGCACAACAAATGTGGTCGCGCAACAAGAACCCCAATATGTGGTATTTAATCTAATGCTCATATGAGACAGCGAAGCTGTTACAGGACTTATGAGCAAAGACCGGCAGTAGTAAAAGAACAGATACAGAACAGAATAAAAACACAAGCAACACCATCTCGGTCTTAAACCCGACAAGAAATCGCAATTCTTCGCAGTTCGGTTGGAGATACGTTGTAGATTTGAAATTTAACGTTTCGTCTGACATGCTGCAGTCTTCTTCAGATGTGATTAGGTCTGTCCGGTCTCACATTATGACCACTCCGGGAATGTTGAAACTTTTTTGAAGAAAATTAAAAAGTGAGACTATGGATTGTATTCATGGGGGAGGGTAGATGAGGCTTCTGACCATATAATTATTCGGTTGTACCATTTATCAAAACGAAAGAGCGTATTGTACGCGAGTACAAAATTTACCAGAAACATTGCAAAAGAATGACAAGACAAAGTAAATGAAGATCAAGATAAAATATTTTTTCTTTTATAAATATGTAATTAAATGAGAAACAATAAGAAACACAATTAAAACGAACCAATGACATTACAGTTACATGTTGGGCAATTTTTATCAAACATTATACGGTGAGGATGGGGTACAGTGGATGGGGAGAGAAAATGAACGTGATTGAAATGAACAATGAAGAGAATCGCACAACTATCCCCATTGCGATCACTTAAGAAAAGTGATGAAATCAATCAATCAATATAAGAGGACGTAATGTCAATTATAACAGCGAGTGATGTAAATTTAAATTCTATGAAATAATAGATTACACTTCGAGTAGATTTTCTCATAGTATAATCTATTAACTTTCTTGAGGACGTACCTTTACAAACTCATAAAGTGTAATACATGAATAATAATAATATAAATTAATATAAACGCTTGCCCGCACAAAAATATTATAGTTTCATGATTAAATATACTTTCGATTCGAGAACTTTGTAATACTAGCTTATTATTCTCACCTGTCAATAGGACTTCGTTGAGAAACTTCCGGTTGACAGAGTAGATGCACTGTAACAAAAAATAATAGTGTTATACTAATATAATATTTGCATAAGTTAGTGGAAATTAGAACAAGCACGAACAAATTTTGTGAAATTTGTGAAGCGAGAGACATTTGTGTGTGTATGAAAGCGCTTTGTGTTGAAGTATTTTATTCATTAAATTATTGTTTTGTTTTAATTTTATTATAACTATTTGATTAAAGTTTTATTGAAATCGACGTGGAAGCTTCCCCTGGCATTAATAACGAAGAAAAAATGTTTGTAGAAAAGTAGAAAACGATTAATGCTCGTTCACTTCCCGGAGAGATTATTTGGGATTTTGGCTAATGCATTTAAGTCTCTCTAGTCTTCACTGAGTCCCAGGTTTAGTGTACTCAGAGTGTTTGGTACAAAATCATTTCCTTGTCTTGAGGCCAAGAACTTGCATGTTTCTACCTTCTGTTGATTCGCTGTGTATACCGTACCGCAGTGGTTCCCAAACTTTTTAGATTCGCGGCTTCTTTGATTTAGAGGTGGAGGGCCATAACTCATAGTAAAGTACGATAGTATAGTACACAGAGCAGTAAAAAAGTAGTTATATTGATAAGATTAAATTGCACATACTAATAAAACTACCGATATATATATATATATATATATANTGGGTTTTAGAGGGAAAAAAATGTATTCATAGTATTTATGAATAAAATATATTTTCAGAAGACTCAGATATAGTCATTTTTTGACATAATAGAGACAAGTTTCCATAAAAAATTCGGCTTAATAACAGGAAAAGAAACTTAGTTGGATGATGCAAAGCGTTCTTGCCAATGTTAGGCGGTGCCAACATACGGAACCACTACCATACGACCACAAGTGGGTCCATTTAGTCTTTGTTCTTTGAGAACGTTACTTATTATGTTTGCAAAAAAATAGAGGAAAATAGTCCTGACCTCCTTGCCAAGCACGTCGTAAGGCACAGTGGCGCGGGCTCCGTCGACTGAATGCAGCAGACGTCCTCTCATGGGCACCGCCTGCGATAGCACCGCTGCCTCCAAACCAGCTGCCTTCAACGCCGCTCGCCCGCGATGCGACAGCGCCAGGTTGATGGAACGTCCACGCGCATCCGGACATCGTCGAATATCTAGCAGGCAAGAGTATGTATTCAATACTCTCAGGACACTCGATACAGCAACTCAATAGACGAGGGGTATTATAGGACAAGGATATGGCACGATAAAACAAAATGTATTAGGAGTTTGAAGACTATGTATAGAAGACACTGAGTATTAATAAGACGTACTAAGATAGATAGAGAGAAGTTCCGTATCACCTAGTGGTGGGGACGGGAACACCTGCGCTGTCAGTACGATGGCGTAGGCGGCTAAATTGGAAAGACACTAGTCAGATACAAGAGGCAAACGAGACCAGAAACAAAGGAGGCACGATGTAACACATCAACACGACAGCAAGAATAAGACATAAGAATAAGAAGATATTGAGACAAAATGGAAAACAAATTTGGAAGGAGAGACGAAATGAATATGGGAGATAAATAGAGGTCTAAATCCCAGATAAGGGCCACACGGTTTAGACTCTGGGATTATACCAGAATAAAATGAAAGAAAAAAACAACAACCCAGGAATACGTCGCATTCATTCAGAAGTAGAAATACACTTCTCATCAAAACAAAAAAACAAAACAAAAACGATCGCCGATGGAGAATTTAGCCAGGTATAGACAAATGATTGCATCAGTGGTCTTCAACCAGTTTTTAAAGAAAATGCCATTGCTTTGAAAATGAAAGCCACTTGGGAAGCACCTATAAGTTATTCGAATATAACAAATTAACAGTGTATCCAAACTTTCAAGCACCCATGAAATATTATAAGTAAAAAGTACTACGTGAACCCACGCGAATAATATCCCCTCACAGATGAAGACTGGAAAATATTCAGAGAGTTTTAATATATTTTTGAAATAAAAAAAGTTTTATCTGACTTCAAGAACAACGCTTTACATAAATTGGACACCTCTGTTAAATAGTCGAAATGGTGGTATTGAACGTTCACATGCTTTATTTATAAAGCTACAGATTGACTTCGACGTCGACGGTCAAGCCTGAACCCACGCTGACAGAATCTTTCTCGCGAGCACCGATCTATCCTCGCGATCAGTGGCGGATCTATGGGGAGGGGGAAGAAGCTAAGGGGGCTATAGCCACCTCCCATTGAATCTGAGCTTTCAACAGATAAAATTGAAATTGATGAAAACCATACTTTCTAAAAGTGTAACCAGATCTTTGCACACTAATTTCATAGGTTTCAGGTAGACGTAATACATATTTGTAATATAATATCTGCGTATTACATGAACTGGTTGAAGCGAATCGGAGCAAGGCGTGTTATATGCAGACTAAACTGCAATACTTGTATAAGCTATACAGCTCAATCGCATTGCGAACAGCACAGCTCACGTCTTGTCTTCAATGTCATTAACGCGTTGCGAGGAGACAGTAGACGACGTCATTCTTTACGGAATCTTTACCTGCTTCTCAGAGGATGAGACGTTCCAGTTTTCTCTTTTCTACATGCCTCATGTCATCTATGGAGGGCAAGCAGATTTTTATTTATTTACGGGTTGTCGTTATTCCTTGTATACTTTGTGTATCCTCTATGTACGTTGAAAGCTCATTGTTATCTCACAAGTAGCGACTTTATTTGTTGGTTCTCGGATTAAGAAGTAGACCTCTTCAAGATAGTTGTTTTAAAGAATATATCCCAAACAAATCTCTTTATTGGGAAATAGATTTTATATTTATAAATATTATTTTATAACTTTCAAGTTTGTTGTATGCCCTTTATTTCTGTATTAAGAATACATTTTCATGAATTATGTGAATTGTAACATCATAAAATTGATTTGATGACGAAATCCTTTTCCATTAATATGCATTTGCCATTTTAAATAATTAATACTTTTCGCCACTTTTAATAATTGTTAATTATCTGTTCGATAAGTTAATATATTTTATTTAAAAAACGTTTTCCTCATAAGTGGTACATTATAAATTGAATCACAGCTGTGAGCAACGCTAGGTGATGGCATGCGACAAGGAAGAGTGCGAATATGAGGAAGACAGAATGAATCAAGTAGGTGAGTGTATGTCACACTGTCTTATTTGTAAAATAAGAGTTTTATATCGTAAAATATCTGTATACTGAATAAAACAATTTTGTTATAGCCCTAATGAAGGACAAAATAAAGAGGGCCGAAATGTTGGCATGATGTAAATAGGACTTAAAACCACTTTAAAACTTTTACAAATCTTCACGAGAGTTTAATGACACAAATCTATCCATATTTATAAATTATTTGCGTGAAGAGACATGGAAACAAATTTCCAAAACACCGACGAAAATTCAATGTATTTATCTCACCATTTCTAAAACATTACAACTCTAGCTTTCCCATAAATCGCAAGTTAATTAACACAAAGAAATACAATAGATGAATCACCCAATGGATAAGAATTTCTTCAAAAAGCAAAAGACGTTTATATTATCTTTCGAAACCATCCGAATTCCATGATCACTTTCGTAAACATAAGACTATTCTTCGAAAAATAGTCTATGCAGCTAAAGTTATGGAAAACGAAAGGCAGGTATTAAAATCGAACAACCGGACGAAAGCGATATGGAATATTGTCAACTTCTGAAAATCGCGAAGGAAATATTTCTCTACTAAACGATGGCAAAATCGTATCAAATCAGGACATCGCAAATTTGTTTAATTCTCACTTCTCAGAAGTAGGTAAAGTAACGAACTCAATATCTCCAAATCAATATCCTCCAATTATATCCACTCACGTTACAGTTATATGTTCACTTCCGAAACTAACGATAGTGAAGTCATGAGAATCATCAGCTCAATAAATAACACATTTTCAACATAGATGATATACCCGAGTTTATTGTTAAATTTTCGTCCCACGTTATATTAAATCCTCTCATAAATATTTTAAATAGTTCTTTATCGGAAGAGGTGTCCTAACATATTAAAGAGAGCTAAAGTAAAACCTTTACACAAGGAAGGAAACAAACTTCATGTTGGAAATTATCGACCAATATCTCTACTATCCACTTTCTCAAAAATCCTTGAAAAATTGTTCAATAAGCGTCTTCTAGATTTTCTATCAAAAAATAACATTCTCTCTGACAATCAACACGGTTTTCGGAAATCCTTTTCCACTACTAGCGCCATATATTTCTTAAACGATGTTGCCACATCTCTTGACCGTGGAGAAAATCTTCAGGGTGTTTTTCTTGATTTATCCAAAGCATTCCATGTCATCGATCACGAAATTCTCGTTTCCAAATTGCATTCTTTAGGCATTCGTTGACTTCCACATCAATAGCTAACTTCTTATTTAAAAGATAGATATCAACAGGTCGAAATATCCCATACTAAAAATAAAGTACTTCAGCATTGCCCTTTCAGAAACAAAGTCACTAACTCGCGGAGTTCCCCAATGTTCAATTATCGACCAAATACTCTTTTTGTGGCATGTGAACGACATGTCATCATCCACATCAGATTGGAAAATGGTTCTTTTTGCTGATGACACTAATCTACTATGTAAATATGTCAATGCTCAAAAAGTTTTGTCTAACCTTTGGGCTTGGTTCCATGCATATCGCCTCATTGTAAACACTGACAAAGCAGTGTCTATGTCATTTCACAATAGTGTCACAAAATCTTTACCCCAGGTTTCTCTTTCTTTAAACGAAACACAATTAAAAACTGTTACGGATACAAAATTCTTAGGTCTTCATATTCAAGACAACCTCAAATGGAATTGTCACGTTGACAATCTTAATTCTCAATTAAGCAAATTGTGTTACGCATTCTAATTCTTTGTTAACGTAGTTAGTTCACATATTTCCCGTTGTGTATATTTTGCAAACGTTTACTTCCATTTACATTACGGCATTATCTTCTGGGGCAATTCCGGTAAGTACATTCAGAATTCAGAAGAAGATAGTTCTGATAATTTTTAAATCTTATCTCCGAAATTCTTCTAAACATTTATTCAAAGGATTAAATATCTTAAAATTTCCCTGTATTTATATTTATGAAACAGTCGTGTTTGTTAAGACCAAATTACGGAAGCGCCACCCTATTTCATACAAAACAGTCTCGTTCATGAACACAATACTCGCAATAGATATAATATTCATCGTTCTAGAGTGTCAACCACTCTTTGCCAAAAAGGACCTTATGATTCGGGAATCGTTCTATATAATTACCTGCCCAAAAATATAAAAGATATTATTAAATTGAATCTCTTCAAATCCGCTGTTAAAAGCTACCTCCTGCACCAGTGCTTCTACAATGTAAAAGAATTTAATAAATGTTACATCCGTCTTGTACTTTATCAAGTCATTGCTGTAGTGCTTTTAAAATAACTTATAACAATTTGAAAAACTATTTTCTTGCATTATTGTGTTGTGTCTAATGATTCATATTAATTTAGTTTTGTGTGTGCTCAACTTTGGCACAGTTGTGTACATTAATACTGTAGCCCCAACCTGGCCCGGAGTTTTTTTCCGGTTTTCCTTGAGGTAGAAGCGGATTTCTGATACAGGTTGTCTAGGCTTTTGTCTAGGGGCGCTTTTTTTCAAACAATAATCGTGAATTTAGTGTTATTTGAATTCTTAAGATTTGTAAACACAATACTCAGAATGATCTGTAGTTTGATAATAATTCGTGTATGTAAAATAATTTTATGTTAAATTACAAACATGTTGATATTCTATTAGTATTATAACTCGCAACTAACTTCTTAACTAGAAATTTTTGCTTAAATTTTTGAATCCGCCTCTGCCTTTGGGCCCTTGATCGGAATTGATGGGATGGTCCCTTGCTTGCTTCCGGAGAGTAAATTAGTTTTTTCCCCTCCACGTGGTCATACGCAGTTTTTACTACTTTTTTGAAAATAAATTTATTTTTTAGGAGTTTTTTTGGAAGACCAAAACGCAAAAAAATTTTGTTATTCATTTTTTATTTTGGTGGGATATATTGACGTGTAATTACTTCCGAGCGTTTTTTGTCAAGTAATATATAACACTCACGACTATTTTTTGTCTTGTGTAATGTGGTAAAATGTTTGCTACATACCTTCTCTGTATTCGTAGAGATCGACAATATGACCTCTCCGAGCCAGAAGCACAGCTTCAAGTGCACCCACCTGTAGAAAGATAATGACGTGTGAGATATGTCTAATAACCTGGTTTAAAAATTACGGTAATATATAAAACGGTTTCTCTAATTTATTATACCAATGGATTTGCACTCCTTCCTTAAGTTGGGTAATGTTATTTCCTGTAGTGTATTGATGCATTGACATAATTAGTCAGCAGAAATTGGCAGTTTTTGCGAATGAAGTCAGCATGCTTCTAGGAATGTGAATTGTGTTGTCAAGAGCGGTTCTGAAGTAGGTTTTCGAAAGAGGTCATATCGGGGATCTCCTTCCGTTAAGTTTTCGACGGATGTGGAACATTTTGTAAATTCTGAATTACGAGTAGGAATTTTAAATACATTAAACTCGACAAAAATGAGATAAGCGAGTAATGAAATTTATCAAAAATTTAAATGATTCTTATAAAAACCCTGCACATACGTACATCATTCACTCGCTACAGCTATGATATATGTAATTTTAGTTTAGCAACGTGATGAATCGACAGAAATAAGGATCTATCTTTATTCACTTTGTACATCACAATAATAAGCACGAACCAAAATCTGCTCCTGAATGTGGTTCTGTATTTGTCAGAATAATAATTAATTATACTATATGTACTTTGTTTAATAAATAATAATTATGTGAAAAGGTGGTCAATGGGTCGAGGATTTTGTTCAATCTCTAATCTTTCTGTGGAGAGAAGATATTTTTGTGACATACAATAACACAATAGGTAGAATATTTTTGCTAGTAGAAATATTTAGAACCGTATTACGTTAAACTCTCAAAAACGGAAAACATTACAAATACGGAATATAAGAAAATGAAAAATACAGCCGAATAAACTGAAAAATGCGACTGAAGAAGAGCAAAAATTTCATTAGATGAGTTTAAGAAAACCTCAAAATATCTAGACTAGACCTCTTCAACCCAAATTAATTCATGGGTCACTTTGATGAGGCACAACGCTACACCGGACCACACTTTACATAAACACGTTTTAAAAAAACTTATAAAAATAAGAAATGAAAGAACTTTATGCTTTAATTCAGTATAATTAATCCTGGAGTCTTAATTAATGAGAAATTTATTCATCCTTTGTTTCACTTAATTTTGTTAAATCAACATGTACGTTTGATGTTGCACATCTTAGCTAGTTTTCTAAATTGTCACCAGTTAATGAACATCGTGATGAATTGTTTGTAAATTTCATCTTCGAGAAAAATGTTTCATAAACATATGTAGATTAAACACACTTTTAACTCTGCAAAATATCGTAGACGAAATCCGGACGGATGGCAACTCTAGTTTCAACACATGTTACATTATTTTAACTGTTGACTGGTTGAACGGAATACGCAGTGACGTTAAACGTTGGAAGATAATGTTGCTTTCTTTGTTTTTTGAAACTTTGTTAAAGGAAAAACGTAAAAAAAATTTTTGTTTACATACGACGAGGAATGAAAGTCAATATTTGTAATATAAAATCATCCAACGGGTCTCACAATATAACATGGTCGGTCACATGAGTCCCGCGGATTGGCCAGGTCTGATCTAGACTTTTGAATATTTCAAATGAATTAAGAAATTAATTAAAATTACCTTGATGCTTAGTACTTGGGGTCAGGTCCTAGCAAATAAGTCGTTTTATGTTGAATTCAATGCTGAATAATTTTGCAACCTAACCTCTACGACCTGAAAACTGTTTCAATAAACATGCGCTGTACGACATTCACACACTAACACACAAAAGAAAGAAAACTTCGATTGCTAATTTATATTGATTCTGGAGAAGTCCAGTTACTTTCGTATTTCCTTATATTTTCTTATAAGTTTGATGTTATGGTATTTGGAAACACTTGTAAAAATTATCACATTTGTCGAATTGGTTTGGCAAACTAGACAAAAGGCTTTTACTGTTTTGACTATTTTATTGTCTTCAAGTGAATTTATTTTGAATCAAGTCTCCAAGTGGACTGCTGAATCTATTTTGAAAAACAAACGAGTTGTCTACATATTTGGAACACATACTTGGACAACAATAACTGTGTTGTTAGTCTCCGATTTTGTTAGATCCTCTAAGATTTGTACCCTCTAATGATCCTATAACTTGAATCCTGTAATAATAATGCCTCTTTATTCCTGTATTTTTTTCATAAACGTTTCGACGGAAAAGTTTAAAAATAAGTATCTCAGACCATAAATGTCATTGTGACTGACTGATTGACTGACAGACTCACACATTCATCAACGTAAATCAAAAGCAATGAAAGTTAGGACGTTGAAAATTTTACGGGATGTTGCTCTTAAATTGTACAAGCTCATTGAGAAATGACTTTCAGAAATTCCGAATTGAAAATGGTGAATTAGGGTGAAATATAGTTTTTGTATTTACAAATGTACTCATTTATATACCTAAGTTTTTGTATTTAAATGTTGCTTATTCCAATACACAAAAAAATATACTTTTGGAGTTTTCGATATTTCGTCTTTCAGTGGATGCAAGGGTTAAAAATATTTTCACGTTTTTGTCGTTCGCGCTAACGGCATCGTATAATATCTTTTCACTACTTTCTCATGAAATAATTTAGCTATCATCTAGGTTTTTGTATGTAAATGTTTCGCAAGCAAATATCTAAAAATATACTGCTGGAATTTCCGATATTTTAGTTCTTAATGGGTAAAAATTAATTAAAAATGTATGGTGTGTTATCTTCACTGACTGGCACAATGATCAACACAGAAAACATTTTGAGATACGAACTTAAATTTTGATGGGATGTTGCTTATATATCGTAGAGGTTCACTTAAGGATTTTTCGAAATTTTGATTTGAAAAGGATGAATTGGTGTGTAATATGATTTTTCGAAATTTTGATTTGAAAAGGATGAATTGGTGTGTAATATGATTTTTCGAATTCTCGCTTCTTTTGTTGAATCTCACGATATTTAAAACTTCTCCTGTGTTATTAAGCCACGTCGCCATAGTTTTTAAGATTCAACATTTCGTTGACAATTTGTCTTTTTGTTTCAATAGTTGTCAATGGTTTGGTCCTCACTGAAAATATTGGATCACGCGCTTCAAGTAATACAGTTCCTGGCAGATAAGGTCAGGGTCGATTGGCTGTGCTTATCTCAACAAGCGATGTCACTATCCTCTGAAAATATACATCTTACTTAATATTTAGTCTTCCTTCAGCGTGTGTTCGAGAGATAAGAGGTTCAATACTTTGCTTATCTTACAAAATTTTATATTTTATGATAAAGTTAACTTATACATCGGGATTCTTGCTCACATCCGCGAAATAAATTTACATTGATTCCATAGATGTCAACGTCTGTAGAAAGATAATTGCAAATTTATCGAAAACAATGGTTATGATCCTTAAATAAATAATGTAGGACTTACGACCTTTTATGGACGAACACCATATTATATTTTGTGATAAAACCTCACAACATTTCGTCTTTTCTTTGAAGTAGTCGACAGGTGTTTCAAATTATAACAAGGAACATAAAAACAGAACAATTGAACACGATGTTAAACAAATACAAACAAAATATGTTTACAAAAAAGCAGAAATTCACAAACATGGAAAGTCTTGCATTATATATTTAATTAGATTAAATGCATAATTAGACACAATGCATAAGATGAACGTTAATTGTAGTAGTTATGATCCTTAGCTTAGTTCGTTGAAAGTAGTAAGCAGATAACAAATCTTTCTTTCGACACGTTTGAATAGATTATATTTCTTTTATAACATATTTAAAACATATTTTATACCAATGATCGGAATTGATGGGATGGTCCCTTGCTTGCTTCCGGAGAGTAAATTAGTTTATTGTCCTACACGTGGTCATATGCAGTTTGTACTGTTTTTTGACAATAAATTTATTTATTTATTTTCCATGCAGTAACTAATATTCATGTTTCTTACGTTATCATTTTATGATTGGAATTGAATTTAGGCATGTCTTTTGATAAATTTTTGTGAAAATCCTCTTTCAAACGGTTTCTCTAAAATTTAATATTTTCGTGCCATGAACTAGAAATGAGTTATCATTAGATATTAAAAAATAATGATGTTAATTTTAATTTTTAAAATTTTCAATATTATAATATCGAAATACCATTTTTATGATTTACTTAATATATTATTAATATATTACATTATACATTGTAATTATTATTTTCTAATAACAACAGTTATAATTTATTTAATTTATAAGAAGGCAGGTAGAATGGGAAGATCCTGCACTTTGATGAGGTTGTTCCTCTTTCGATCGCGAGGTCAACAAGATACATTCCAGGTCTTATATAAACAGGTCACGAGACTCGAGAAAATATTTTTCCTTTTATGTGACTTACACAAGTATGTATTTAAACTTTATATATTAGTAATTGCGACCACATGTATTACGATTTTATCTCTTGTAGTAATGTAATTTAATGATTGATGCTTTAAAAGCACGTAATAACCCAAGCAAAAAGAAAAAAAATATTTCCGATGCTAATGAATACACGAGAATAAAAAATATTTTGTGTGATAATGCTTCGCTAGTTTTACCGTTAACGTATTATCTCGCAAGAATATTTTATTAGAGTGAATTACTTACATCACAATGTAGCTTGTTTCTTCACTATATTGTACATAATGTTACGTAAATGGAAAATATGGTACATATCGAATGCCTTTATTTATCCTTATATTACAAGACCAAGCATGTACCAAAAGAATGTTATATAATAAAAGAGATAACGGGTTGCATGACGTATTCTCAGAATTTTCTTTTAGAAACATTATATGAATCGTTTTGTTTTGATTATGAACGATGCATTTGTCAGGAGTTATTGAATTCACCCAATAATACGTGACCTAATTACCCTATTAATTTTAGTTCTTTCCTTTTGATGTATAAAAAAATGAATTTAAAAGGAAATGAGTGCAGGGAAGGGGGCTAATCCCCCCTGGCTTATGAGCAAATTTCGAAAATATTCAAGTGAGGTAAAGTGGAAAGTTGTTAAAATATTTTTGATTCTGAAATATTTAAATAATTTTTTATTTAATAATGTAATATTAATAATTCATGAATAAAAATTGATCGTATTTTTCAGTAAATAAATAATAAAATTTATAGTCAAAAGGTTATAACTGTGGGAGAACTTGGAAACTACTTTTCCCTTCAGAAGCAAGCTAGGGACCTTCCCATCAATTTTGATCAACGACCTTATTGGAGAGGCGAATTTACCATTTCTGCGTCTCAAAATTATGATATACGTATATTAAGATAATCTAAAAATGTTATGTACGGTGAGAATACAATTGGTTAGTATAGAAATATGGGGTGATCACTCGTGGGGAGAAACAAATAGGAATGTGCACTCACCAGGCCTCCACCTATCACGGCCACATGCAGAGGCTGCCTCTCGTCCATCGTGAAGTGAGGTCGCGGCACTACTGAGTGCTATCGGGCGCCATGTGCAAGGCATCTCGAGGTCAGCACCCAAACCCCTCAACGCAGCGCTACTTGCAGCCTATCACAAAGCCCTTCAAAAGAGGTGTGCAACGGATGCGGATGTTGCTCTCGTGAAGAGCACTTCCGCTCCTGAGGTTGGGTCTTCTCAAACCTCACAAATGCCAAAGGGAAGTTCCCCTACACAGGTTTGCGATATAAATAGAGCGCTTTCATTGAAGATTAGCTAGTGACTTGGAGACAATGGCCATTCATATATTAATCATGCTATGTACCCAATGAAATCTTATAAAGAATATAATTGTGAATGTGGGTTGGAGATTGTTTGGGGACAGACTTTGGGTTGTTTGAGAAGATGCATTCTTGAGCAGAGTTTTGAGAAAAAATTAGAAATGCTGATATTCTATTCAGACTTATGAGGATCATCTACACATAATGAAACAGAAACTACTCTTTCAGGTATTTTAAATTCTTACTCTAAACCAGATTTTGCATCCAAATGAAACTTAACTCCTTGACTATCCATAAATCTTAGAGATCCCACCGTGAAAGTTCGTATAAATCCAATATGAAGTTTTTGCGTGAAATATTGTTGAACAAAGTTTTTCGAAAGATGAACATGGGCATCACCAAGGGAGACAAATAAGAAAGGTTGTTTCAGTGGGGAAATCAGCAAATAATTTATTAGTTTTGGTCGGAATATATAACATTTTCTAATATCATTATGTATAAATATCCTGAAATTGTGTGAAACGACAGGGAAACAACCAATAACAACTTCCGAACGAAAATGAGTAAGTTCAGCTAGTATTCAAGCAGGACTAATATTCCATACTGTCTCATAGTTTGCAAGAAAACTTTTATAATGAATTTTGATTACATCTTATTTACGAACATTTCATTTAAAACTTTATTTACGAATATTCTTTTGTTCCTTAACATTATATGTACAACTAATCATGTTTTTGGTATTTTTTCCCGTGATGGTCCTTTGAAACGCTTCGTAAATGAGTTATGTTTATAAGTAAAGGCGAATTAAATGGTAATTTCGATAAACAAAACACAAATAGAAAATTGTCAAGTCAACCAAATTTTTAGGACTCCATATTCCAGACAACTTTAAATGGAATTGTCACATTGATAGTCTGAATTCCTAACTAAGCAAATTGAGCTATGCATTCCGAATTATAGTCACGTTGTAAGTTAACACGTTTCTCCTGCGTGTATTTTGCAAATGTTCATGGTCATTTACGATTCGACATTATCTTTTGGGGTCAATACGTTTAGAGCATTGAAACTTTTAGAATCCAGAAGAGGATAGTTCTGATATGAGTAAATCTTCCCTCCCCCAAAATTCATGTAAAATTTTATTTAGAGAATTAAATATTCTCCCTGTCCCTTGCATATTTATGAAGTAGTCGTGTTTCTTAAGAAATAATTATCAAAATCCCACCCCTCCTTCAGAAGAAACAGTCCAGTTCATAAGCACAACACTCGATATAAGGCTAATATTTGTCGTCCTGGCGTGTCAACAACTTTACCAAAGAGGCCCATATCATTCAGAAATAATTTTGTATAATTCCCTAATAAACAAGTTTGTCATTTTTAGGTTATAAGAACTTACTCGTCGTCGTATTCTTTAAAACATTTGTCGTGAAATATCTGACCGGAGACGTTACAAATACTATACAAAATTGGAAGGTGCTATAATGCTTTTCTTTAAAAGGAGAGACCAAAATATTTTTGAAATATTTCGGCATCTTTTAAATTTTCAAACTTTTTAACTTAAAGATAAATATATCTATAAGTGTAATATCGCCCACCCTGCTTACAAGTTGTAGTGTCCCTTAGGATCCACACCATAATCATGAATTCATCAATCACGGAATCATGAACTTTAAATAAAAAAAGGTGGCTTCCATATTTCTACAGATTTGTATTTCCCGAATATAACGATATTTTATGAGAAATGTTGTTTCGACTGTACAGATGCCGAGATGGAAATAGATTCTAAAATATGGCGACTTTGTTCTTTATATCTTCAACGTATCTTCTCAGCAAATTCCTGTTATTTCTCTGTTGTGGGTTGATTACTCCACAATATGCAGTGGTACTCTTTCACACATTTTTATACGTAGTGTATACGTACCTTACTACATATACAGCGAAACACGTACCTTACTACGTATATGATGAAACTCCCCCATGCATTAACACATAAGAGATGCATGTTGTTACGCCGAGGCATTACACACCATGTTGTTTATGCCGTCGTCAAGACGAAGGACTCAGAGATTTAAGATCCAAGGTCAGAATAATACACACCGTCCGCGAGAGAGTCTCTACATACGACGCAAATTGGAAACATTAGAAGACTCCATGAGACACACGCGTCGCATGTATCATCAAGCGTATGCCGCCTATTTATTAAGAAGCTTCGAGAAAGCTTCAATAGACGAACCTCGACGCTGTGTTACGTCGTTAACGTCGTCATCTATCAAAGTTTAGTTTATAGCAACAGCAACGACTGAGAAGTCAGTACGACGGATTCTCTTGATGAGTGAACATCGTCTCCGATCATAACCTCTATCAAGAAATCCAACTCTGCGTAATAGCCCGATCTGAGGCAGAATCCTATCGTCACGAGACGCCCTCTCACGGTATCTGCAGAAGCTTGGACGGAAGAGCCACCTCACGGCAGGCGGCAGAATCTCGTACTCCGACGCTATCAGCTAGCCAGCAGGACCTCGATACCAAAGAGCCACCTCGCGACGGACGACAGAAGTGCTATTACCAACGACCAAATCATTCAAAGTCGTGAGTCGCACAAAAGGAACTGTTCATATAACTTTCATACATGTTGTTGTCACCCTGATGTGTTGGTATTTATTATTTGTTTACATTCAAACTGCATAATAAACCTTGTCCTGCATAACCTTGAATATTTATTTTGGAAGGAGGAATCTTATTGCGAAACAAGTCTCCATATCGAGACTTGTGAAGTAATAAAAATCTCTTCCCCGACAAAAGTAGCTATAAAAGTGAGTGATATATTTAGCTCTCAAAGTAACTATGACATATTTTCTTCATATAGAGTTGTATATCAAAGCTCTTTAGGTCGATAAGAAATCCTGTCGCCTTTTTAATATTTTGCATTATAATAAAATGTTTTCATATTTTATTTTATGACGGGGTAATACAGAATTTTTTTTTCTATTTCTGAACCTGCCACGTCAAATATTAATTTACACAACATATAGTTGTAACACAAGGTTGTGACCCCCAAAGCGTAATGAAAAAAATTATGCAAAATGATCTATAATGCGTGGGTCGCAAAAAATAGTTTCTCGGACCACATGCGAAACATGCCAGTTGCACAGAACTGTTATTTAATTTTGTCTTCATTCGGTTGTAGTTAAGCATTCCAACGACATTTGTAGCATTATACTAGATCACTCTTGTATATCCAAAATCATCTTCTCTGGTCTCGTCTAAACTGAATGAATCATGAACAAGGAATGAAGTGCCCGTCATTCATTCGCAAATACGAACCCATATTATTTAATGCCTTATAATGGGGTAAGACACCTTTGGTGGTGTATTACAATAAAATGTTAAGATGAGAGTTCGTGACAATATATTTCAACTCAGGTAGAAACGATGAGATTAAGAGACAACAGAGATAGGCACCCCTCACCAAAAACAAACAAACATAAAGAACAAGTGAGAAAACCAATCATGTAAATACGTGAGAAAACCAATCATGTAAATACGTGAGAAAACCAATCATGTAAATTTATATGCGTTGTATAAGCAAAAAAACGTCAAAATGGGCCAAATTAGGTTTTTAAATTTTCACCATGGTACGTCACTTCGATATGCCAGCAAAGTTGAAAGTCACATTTATGGTCACCAAAAACATTAAAAATGACTGAGAAACCCAATTCTTTATTTATATATGCGTTTTTCGTGCAAAAATAACATACTAATTTTTTATATTTTTCAAATTTTCACTGTGTTGTGTCACCTTTATAAGTCAGCAAAATTGAAATTCGAATTCACAACCACCAAAAACATATTTAATAACTGAGAAATTCAATTATGTTGTTGTGCAATTATGATATAAAAACTGTGCTAATTTTTTGATATTTTTCAAATTCAGCTTCACTAGGTTGTGTCATCTCTACGTGTCAGCAAAGTTGAACTAAGGATTAAGCACCCCAAAATACATAAAAACACGTAAGAAACCTAACTCCGCAACTTATTCCAGGTTGAACCACCAAATGACTGGACTACATAGAATGAAAATAATATCTCAGTCGCATTACCTCATTGTTCACCATATCAGGAGACTTATAAACTATTTATCGGTGTAATGTACAAAGCAGAGGGAACTGTGCGATTTCAGAAAACTAAAATGAAATGCATAATTCTAAGAAAACTGATAGAAGAACGGACTTGGATTATCGTGGTTCTACAAGGAAATAATACATTTATGTAACGCGTATTACGTAATACTAAGATATCGCAAGCGAATTGTATTAATATTCAAGAAATTATTTATAATTAAAATTATCATCATAATAAGTATTAAGGTTATTCAAAACCCAAAGAAAGTTATAGATATATGTGACGAATGTATTAATTACATATGACGAATGATTTTTAAATTAACCAGGTACATGTGTTTCCAATACAATGTATGTATTTAAGACGTCTTTCAATAGTATAGTACGATGTATATTTTAGAAATTTGATGAAAAGGAAAGAAGGAAATTTCTAAAAAATTGGACTACAATTATTCAATTTGTTATAGAGAAATTGAATTTTTCCGTGAATTTCATCATAGTTATTGGAGTAGTTAACGAAAAAAAGGTAAATAGAGAAACCTTTTTAAACTAACATTGCCTGAGTCTATAGATTCTGTTGAATTATTCAATGTTCGAGTATGTTAATATATTTCTAGGTTAATATCTTCTTTGCTTTCTTATATCTTGGGAATTATAGCGCATGACGACAGTCTATGGAATTCCCCTATCTTCTTTCTTCAGCGTGTGACGTATCGAACAGAATTTCCTTTTTCGCTTTTCTAACTTAATCCTCTTTGCCCGGTAACCTTCCATAAATCTTTATTTGATACGATACTAGGCCACCATTTTTTAAAAATATATCTTATATAGCGGTATACATAACTTTGACTTGATTTCATTGCTTTTTAACGATATTTCACATCTATGTAATAGCGCGGATTTCATACATGCAGTCAAGATCATGATCGTATCATATCGATGGATGGATGTTGAATAAACATTTTGCTTATCCTGGAGAATGATCCTCAATCCTTTTGAATCCTTTCGTCAATATCAGTTTTAGCACGACCTTCATTCGATATCACAGTCCCTAAATATTAAATTTATGGGAGCATACATTGTCTCCTCTTTTTCAACTCAAAGCTCTATTAGTTCTTGCGTTGATTTGTCTTTCACAAATTGATTGTTAAACCTTCTTGCAGTAATTCTGCATTCACATCTTCTAATTTGCTTTGTAGATGTTTATATTCATGCGAAAGAAAACGTATGTCTTCATAATCCAGATCTAGTTTCATGCATCCATACAGTTATTCCTCTTTTATTACCATTGAACGCTGTATGAAGTTCCATTTACCATTTATTTTTGTCACTTACGTGTTCACCCTGTCCTTAGATTGTGTCATTCAAGGTTCTCCATGCAATCTGTATTTCTCATTACATTACAGTGGATGAGTTAGATTCAATCTTATTTTACGGTTGACGTCTTGTTCCTGTTTGTCTCAGTTTTCCTATGAAATATACCATTTTTAATTTATTTTAGGCCCTCTTCAAGCCTTCTTGTATGTGTTGCAGAGCAACACAAGGATCTAAGATCCATTTTTTAAACTCTTTGCGCTTCAGTTGTTGGCGCTGCACATCCAGGCCGCACATAGTGTTGCCCGTACACGCCAACTAGGAGGCGTGTTCATAACTACTTCCTCTTTTGTCCGTATCCTTTAAATTTCTTATTTTAATAACGAATATCATTACTGTTTCAAATTTTTCTCTTGTATCTATCAGGTGGTTTTCTATTCTTGTTGACAATGTCTTGCTTTCCGTATTCCCGGAAATATTCCGCACATTCTGTCGCATATGAGGGGCACATGTTCACATAACACATGTTCTAAAGTTTCTATTTCGTCTCCGCATAAACATGCTGCATCATCAGTTATTCGAAATCTCTTTTTATATTGCCCAAAATCACCGTGGCTGGTCAAGAATTCAATCATTGGTTTAGATAGTTCAAATAATTTTTGATTGTTTGTTGCCAAGAAAACATCAGGAATAAACCTGTAAGTAACTCTTCCTTTTAAACTCATCTTCCATCTTTTCACCCATGCATTTAATAAGAAGCGTGTTAATTTCCTTTTCGATTTTTTATCTTCTCACTCTAACTTTTCTTCATTTATTGTTATTTTACCGTCTGTTTTCAAAAAAACATCAAAACTTCATTTTTAATACATGTAGGTCAACGGGTATTATTCCTGCAATTACATTTAGGGCCATAGTCAACACAGTTCTGTAACTCCTTACTATTGGTAATAAGCATTGTCACTCTGTTGTTTGTAAACTCTGTTCAAATTTACCTATGATGTAAACCGTCCAAATCTACCGAAAATAATAGTGGTGAGCGGAAGCAATCTTGACGAATCCCAGAAGATGTTTTAATGGATTCAAAGAGTAGGCATTTGAGTAAAACTCTAGAGTGGAAATATTCATATTCATCTTTTGTAATATTGATTAAATTTCTGGTGAGTCCTCTCATTCTTAATTCTCCCCGTTTCCTTATTATGTTTCTGCTATATACTTCTCACTGTATTGATTTGATCAATGTGTGATCTATTCTATCTGAATTGTTCCTTACGGAGTCTTCTCTAGAACATCTTTTTGTTCTAATAAAATTTTGAAATAAAATTACTGATCACAAGGAGTAATATAATTATTTTTTACATTGAGTGAGGTCTCCATCCTTAGAAACTTTCACAATAATACACTCCTCTCATTATTTGGGTATTTTCTCTTTCTCACATATGTCTTGAAATGATGGTGAAAGGTAATCATGTTAAATTAACTACCTGATACATTCGGTGTGGTGAAAAAATATATTTCACGTATCGCCTTACTAAGAAATATTTTTTTCTTTCATGAGTTTAGATATCTAATGAGATTTTCGATATACTCTCAATATCTTACCCATTAGTGCAGACGGCGATCGTTAAGAGAAAGGACAGATTTTGGTCTGGCTCTCTTTGGCCTTTGAAGTTTTCTCAAGGGACCTTGAAATCTTAGAAAGAACATCATTATTCCTTCGAATATTGCTCGAGTTCCATTGAAGGAAGTCTTTGAAAGAGCTGGAGATACAGATTTCTCTCTTCCATGGGAAGTGTAGCTCAAAGTACAGACATGTCATGAAAGGGGACAATTTTATACCTCACATTAATCAATTTTATATCATTTCTCTCATATAAAGGGAGTGAATAGGACACACACTAATAACACTATTAATTAGAATTAATGTTTCAATTAATTTACGAAAATCAAAAATCATTTCGCAATCCTATATTTTTCAATACCAAAATTAAAAATCCAAACTTCATCTCCCATAATATGAAGAAAAATTGTCGAGTAACGTCATACTGAATTTACGCTTAGTATTGTTGGACTTGGTGTAGGTGATTATTTTGTATCATTATCAGAATAATAACTGTTTTTTCTCTGTTGTTGAAGGATAAGACGTTTTAGCAGGATAAGTTTGATTTATGCCGTGCTTCACATTAGCTTCGTGGAAGATAACCCTGTTGGCTTTTAGAAAAAGCAACCTCAGTAAAAGTATGTTACTGTTGTAATTTTTATTGTTATTTGTTAGAGATATCTTATTTTTTAATAACATTGAAACATGATGCGGAAGACAGAGTAAGTGTGATGACAAATTGTTAATGTGGGGTCATATTACGGAGAATAAATTAAGGTTTGAAAGTACATACACTACATGGTGAAATTTTAATATGTAGGTTTTTCAAGTGTCTTATGTTCTCGACACCTAATGAGTCAGACAATTTTAATTTCAAGCTCACTTACACAAGCAGTATTTCGTCGTCTTAGTTGCTTCATTTACGCTATAGGTTTAAGTTTGGCATATCGAAAAAAGTATTGACAATTTTTTAAATTGTAAACGGATGTATCAGATAGAGGTTCCATACAGATTTATTTTAAATTTTAAATTTTATTAATAAATTTTTTCTGTTACACTTATTTATAATTAATTGGGGTCAGCGTGTAAATACATTTCATATATAATTCTTCGTTATACAGTACACACATTTTGTTGCATAAACAGAAAGGAATAAAGTATAAATCACAAAACATGACCAGTGGCACTGATTATAGAGAAGGCGGTGGAAAGATAACTCTGAAAGATTCTTCGAAGAAAGACGAGGGCGATGGTCCAAAGGGTGGGCGTATGTGACGCGGATACTACAAAAAGGAATGCGCCGAAGACTCGTCATCTATTCTTCCGATGGAGACGATGCCAGTGTTGTTCTGTGGACTGCTCACGTTGTTTGAGCTGACAGGGTTTGGCGCTACCCGCCCCACTTTTGGACCGTTCCGCATCGATGATACTGTTTACGGTAAGAAACTACTTGTTTATTGAAATGGAATTATTGTTAATGTAAAATTATTTATTTATTTATTTGCACACACACTCATACACAATAAAATTCTTAGTCTATTTATTTATTGCCTCTAAACCCTGCACCTTAGCATATTGCCATTATCAGGGTTTAAAAATTTAGTCTTTTTCTATTTTTCTGTTTTTTTCCTTCAATACCTCCAGTTTACTGTAGCCATCTGGTATTTTTACTTCTATCATTCACTGCCTTGTCGAGCGTAATTTTTATAATCTCAAGAGCTGTGCTTCGAACCAGCATTGATTCCGTCACATGTTCCTCTCTAAATATAACTACATTCTCTACATGTCTTTCCCATTTCTTGAAGTTAAAAATTCCCTTTTGTTTTATTTTTGTTAACCATCTTCCTCGCTCCTCTCTATTTATCATGCAATCAAACTATGCATGTTCCACATTATCTATGGCCTCTCCGCATATCTATCTATCAGAATTTACAATTCCCCTCTTGAGGAGATACGCGTTCATTGCCACATGTCCTGTCAGAATTTCTAATGTTGATCTATTAGGCTAGAGCCATTTCCTATTCTTATTCGGATAAGAAACATTCTTTATAAATGTATGTAGGTCACGCCTCTGTTTTGATTTTTTCCCACCTAATTTGCCAACACATTATTAGCTTCCCGCTTATCATCCCTTTCCATCCTGTACAATATAGTAAAATATACATATGATAATTTCATCGATATCAAGTGTCTTATCATTGACAAATTTGCTTGCACTTTTCTGGAACTTTTGTCGTAATAAGTACTGCCTACTTCAGAGCCATTAACTTTATTCATTTCTTCAGTAATCATAAAAGTTTTTCGAATATTTTTGATTTAAAAAATGGGTTTTCCTAGTTTTTTTCGCACTGAGCACACATGAAAATAATTTACATCTTTTCAACTAGTGCGTGGAAAATGCTGTGCCGTATTTCATGATTATTATTTTGAGAGTAAATAAAAGTTCAAATATTTGATGATTCCTCTTTTTATTTCTACTTTAAAGAACACGAATCAAAATATGTATCTTGTCTTGTTCTGATTATACCATATTTACATTGTTCGATCCAGTTCCGATACATCAATTTTTTTCGATTTCGGTTCTCAATTAGTTGACATCCGCGGTTTCACTCTTGTAAACTTGGGAATTTTTGTATAAAAGTCTTTCATAAATCGATATATTCTGTATTTGATATTTTGTTGTGTAGTTTAAAATTGCGTATGAAAACCGTATTCAAGTATGACGAGTTGTTTAGATTGTGAGAAACCTTTTCGGGATTAATTGATGTATTAATATTAATAATAAATTTATTGTCAAAAAACAGAACAGACTGCGTATGAACACGTGGAGGACAATAAACTAATTTACTCTCCGGAAGCAAGCAAGGGACCATCCCATCAATTCCGATCAAGGGCCCTAAGGCCTAGGCGAATTCAAATATTTCAGCAAAAGTTCCTAGATAAGATAAAAAGTTAGCTGCGAGTTATAATACATATATAATGTCAATATGTTTGTAATTTAACGCAAATATGTTTGTAAATTTACATGTACAAGTTATTATCGAACTATAGATTATTCTGAGTATAGTGTTTAAAAATCATAAGAGTTGAAAAAACACTAAATTCACGATTTATTGTTACAATAAACACGCCCCTAGACAAAGCCTAGAGAACCTGTATAAGAAATCCGCCTCTACCCGAAGGAAAAACGGAGAAAAACCCGGGCCAGGATGGGGCTACAGAATTAATGTACATAACCGTGCCAAAGTTGAGTACACATAAACTAAATTAATATGAGCCATAAGGCAACACAACCATGCAAGAAAATAGTTTTTTTTTATTATAAGTGGGGATGAATTTGAAAAGGGATTCAAAATTTGTTAATGATCAAGGCATGCGTAGTTTCAAAGTATTAAATCAAGTTTGTTTATATAGTTAAGTATCTCATAATAAAAATAAGTATTAAAATCTTAAAACTTTTTAAAGAAGCGTGAAAATATTTCATTTTAATAACACACTGTAAAATATAATTCCCATAAAATTTATAAATTCTACTACTTTTTTTTCAACTTGATATTGAATCACTTTAACGAAACTACTTATGATCACGTTAAAGACAACACAATTTTACTCTCTACAAGCAAGCAATAGACTATCCCATAAATTCGACTTACCTTGGAAGCCATCGGAGACAATCTGGGTCGGCATGGATAATACACGAATGTGTCGGTATTTTATACAATTTATCTTATAAATAATTAAAACATAAAAATCATGATTAAAAATGAATGTTGCTGTTTAGTTAAAAGTTTTGTGAGGATGGAGTGATGTTTTAAAATTGTCGAATTTTTACATTATTGTGATCACTTTTGACTTCACTGTGGAATATTTATTGGAGTAATTAAAACTAATACTGATATAATAGAGATATTTTTCTAAATCAATACATTTTTATCTTTTTTTAAGCAATATAGAACATATAACATACATTCTAATTAATTGTTTTATTGTTTAAGGAATTTTTTTTGAAATTCCTCCGATCCCGGAAAGAGAAATCTGAATAAGATCTGGTTCTGGAGAGGTTGGAATTTCAACTCAATACCAATGACTAATTGATATATTTAATAATAATTCTTTCATGGAGATGCAGACTGGTTATTCTCACCATTGCTATTGCCACTGCTGCCAACATCACCGCCGTCGCCACAGTCGTCGATGAAGTCATCCCTCCCATTGCCGTTGCCCACTTCCCCATCGATGTCCGCTCCCACATTGCTGTTCGTAATGGCGGAGTTGCCCCAACCACTATTCAAACGTCATCTGCCTTACCATCCCCTTGTCCGCTTCCGTGGTCTCAGCGCTACTGAACGCATTGATCCGGTCACCTCTGAGATGCAAACTCTTGCTGGGCAGTATGGTAAGATCATTGCGACCTCATCGCTGTAAAACCTGCATGAAATGGAACATTATTCCGGGATAATATGTTTTTTCTTTTTCAGAGGTTAAAATTTTAAATAATGCTCCTTTATAAAATCACTTAACAAGTAATTTGTTATTGTTCGTCGCGAACATACTTTGAATTTGCTTAAAATTCCGATATTAATTTAAAGTTGAACGAAACCTCTTGAATCTTCTTATGAAAAAAAGTTTCAAGGGTGAGATAAAATGTAAAAAAATTAATTTTGATTACATTATTATGCAAATGAAAAAATCTTATAATGTATAATTTTCCATCAAATTTTCGTTTTTCACAGGAACCTCTTCAATTCTAAAATATATTTACAATTTCCCAAAAAGTGCACTGAAGTCTAAACTCAAAGGATACAACATATAGGAATAAGTTTTTTTAACTATATAAATGTTGTTTCTTGAAATAGTTTGGCAAGAATGAAAATAAGAACTCGTGTATTGGTAACTCGCAGATTTGTCAAATATATGTTTCGACCTTCGACGGGTAAGAAGACAATCTGAGGGATTGGAGAAGATCTAAACATTTATTCTCCAAATGTGTGAGTGATCTAAATATGTGTTCTCATTATAATTTTTCTGAAATCGTTTAAAATAATTACATAATAATATAAAATTGTTTGTGGAAAAACTGTACTTTCGTACCTCTTTGAGGATTTCCGAAACATTGATTTGTAGTTAATTCTATACCCAAGCTGACACATTGCTCATTTGCTGCATCAACGTCACAACTACAAATTAGCGTTCTGAGTTATGAAGTGTATAAAGAACCATTCTCGCATAAACTTTTGGAGGGTAGAGCAACACTAGTGTACTTCATTTCATCAAGGAGAGTGCAGGTTATGTCACTGTGATGTGTCTCCACGAAAGCATTTTGGTTCCTGACATCACCATCGTACATTTGTTTCTTTTTTTTTTTTGCTGTTGAATTGTTATTACTGAACATGTATCTTGAGGAGTGACTTATTCTTATTTACGACAATTTATGTCAATGCGTATATCTCTTTCGTGTACCTACATACGGAGTTGTGAAAGGCAAACGGGTGGTGTAGTGGTTAACACCCCCGCGTTCAAAGCAGGAGTCCCGGGATCAATTCCCGGTTTGTCTCCATTTGTACGTGATCGAAAGTCATCACAGTATGTGTCAATGTTTAAAAGGATGCGACAAAAATTTGATTGATCCTCATGAAAAGACACAATATTTGAGTTATGTTGCTGTTGCAGCAAATAAGCGACGTACTGGTTTAGAATGGCTGAGATGAAAATCGTAATGAAACACACATAAAGTCAAACCCACAACACACGGAGCTGAATTCGCTGCAGATGGCTTGCACAGAGACAGGCTATCGTGCAGATTGTGCTGCTGAGAAGGGACGTCACTTCTTGCTTGCTTTGCTGCGTGCTGGTAGGCAGATTTCTGTGCTAGAGTCCGTTCTATTTTCCTTGCTCAATTTTCTGCTCTCTGGAGAATGAGCCAACAGGATGCGAGTATTTCGTCTCGTGATTCGAAGTGTCGGTGACGTCAATATAATATTGGACCTTATCTTGGATTCACGTAAGTTGAAGCGTTTATCTTTGGTTGAAGCAGACGCCGGCATCCAGTTTTGTTACCACGGAGCAATCACGCAACAAATTGGTACAGCAAGAGGCTCGGTGTGAGGGCAACCTCGCAGTGCTCAGTGCCTAACTTTGAACTGAGAAGGATGCTCAGCTCCAATCAAGGCATCCTAGCAAGGGAACTAGCAGCGAATTCAGCTCCGACCGCGGCGGGCTTAACCCTCAGTGCCTAATTTGTTTCTGTATAGCCAATAATTTACCAAAGAGGAGTTGGGGTTAGACAAATCATATCAAGTGATAACAGTGTTGACTGCTGATGTTATTGCGATGAAATGCAACGGAAGAGCAGGGAATGACGTATTTCCGTATTTAACAAGACGTAGTAAGTTTAAGGAAAGAACTCGGCACTTAGACCTTCAACTTATCATAGGCTGATGGCACTTGTGCTATATCTATGGTGGCATACGCAATGAGGAAATGCTACCGCTCCAAGTTAGTGAAATCAAGGAGTAGTACAATTGGGTTTAATATTTTTATACTCATTGTTTTATAAAACGATATTATGAAACGAGAAAATGATTGATTTATATCTATCAGTAAATAGTTTAATATTTACAATATTTATGAAATCACTTAATTTACTTGAAGTACAAAAAAGCATGTAAAAGTGTGACGTCCGAGTATTATCTCCGATAATAATTTTGTGATTCACGTATCACCTCCGAAAAGTTAAATATATTTTTCTAATGTTCGCTGAAACATAGATAAATGTTATGCGAAAAACGACTGGAAATTTCCTACAAAATTAAATAACATCTGAAACATTCGTTATTTAAAATTCTCTTTAGTTTTGAAAATAAGTATTTTCTCCATAAGATTGATGTATTCCACCATAAATAATTACAATTATTTTATTTTAATGACCGATGAAGTAACATTAACATTGAAATAAAAAGTACACGCAGTTCTGTTAATTTCAAACATTTTAGTGAATTAATTCGATTTACGCTAGTAGTGCCTGCAGGGACTTACACTTTCTCTGTTTTCAGAAATGTTGAAAGTTTATAAATTTTATGAAACAAATGACAGTTTGTTATAAACCTACTTAGTAGACCTACTTATTTGAATAAAAAATGCGTTTCTTAAATTAAAACACTTTATTTAATTCTATTCAAATTTGATATTTCGATTGATAACCATAAAATATTTCCTGAAGTCCTATTTCCCTTCCACGATTCATTTATAATTTAACTACAGGATTTAACTGTTACATAAATTATTAATGACAGTGGTGAAGTTAAACCAAATACTATACAAATAATTTTCTCTTTCAATTAGGAAAGAAAACATTTTAATAAATAATATCTGATGAACGGTAAAAGATAATAAACAATAAGAACAAAAAAGGACATAAAATTAATTCTGGAGATTGATCTTCAATTATTTTCCTTAACTTTATATTTTTCAAAACGTTTTAATCTTTGTATGTAACGGATCCGTAGTTATAGGTAAAAAATATTTGTTGTCACTTACAAATACCGTAACATGCATTAAGCAATTATGTTTGTGTAGTTTTAAAATTAAGTTTGAACTTCAAGAGTGGCGTATGAAACCTACGAAGGGTAAACTTGATTTTTTAAAATTAAAATTTGGTTCCATCCGGAATATTTGATGATAAATATTTTACTAAACGTGTCAGTTTAGTGTAACGTTGATACACAGAAAACAATTTTAACATTATTAAATAACAATAAATTATAAGAAAAAGAAATAATAAAAAACTGTTTGCTCTGCACAGTTCTGCTGAGGCCGAATGAACTTGCAGCGCTCCTGGTGAAACTCGTGCAACTCGCTCAGTCACCCCGAAGAATCCTCCCCGTCCGCTTTGGATTAAGCCGGTGAAGCGTCTCAAGTGAAGAAACAACATTCCTTTCTGCCGGCGACTATTCTTCCTAGCCTAGAGACAATACACATAAGAAGATATTCGTTAGATACACCAGTATAAATATTTCAATTAAATATAACATTAACAAGTATTTATAGATTTCTTCATCGTACTTGGTTTTCCATTTTCTATTTTTGCTTTGTAATAAACACATCCAGTGTCTTCAGAATACCATTTTAACCTCGTATGTTGCAATGAAATATATTTTTCCACAGACAAAATTACAACCAGAAGGTAGGCACCAAAAATTAGTTCATAAGTATTGTATTTCAGGTCAAATTTTAAGAACAAAATGAGAATTCGTACTTATTCAATACAATTTCTGTTGATTTTTTCTACTAACTGAAGATAGTTAATAATAATATTAATTACCAGCAGTAAGACAGATACTATATTTATCATCACAAGACCAAATAATGGGGAAAACATTTCTTAAAGTTATTTTTCTGAGGATTTTTCGCAACTACTTGTTCAGTAGGTAAAACCACGTGTTCGACTATAGATTTGATGGCACTTCTTTCTCCAAATATTTTTGGCACGTCATATTCACTTAATTCACTCTCAGAAAAATTCAATTTTTCCGCTGCTGGAGCGAAAGAGAACAGGATCTTATAACTACTTACATTTAAATCTTAGAAATTCTATTAGTTCTCATGGAGGAAATTCCTAAATTTTAAGCGGCAAAGCGTTTGCTATGAAGAACCAGATTGTATGATTTATGATACATTTAATATATATCGTTCAGAGCAAAATGTCGGTACTTCCTGGCGCCAAAATTCGAGCGATTGATCGAGCGTAGCCACTGAGTGACATTTCCAGCGAGACACACACTTAACAATAAATCCAATATTTCGCAGGTGCTGGAACAACAAGAATTTGGGGATATATGCTTTATGAATTTTAAGAATATCTAGGAAGTCCTAGAAATTCTGTATTACACTCTATGTATCATTATTTTTGTTTTGCTACTTAATAAAATAGTATTCATTTGATAAATAAATGCCTCTCACATTTTTCCTTTGATAATTTGGTATGTAATCTGTCTTTATCCTCTCACGACTATGACTGATCTTTTTACATCAAGTTATTAGCCCAAGAATGACTTCAAAAAAATTTTCTTTGATTAATAGTTGCGTTTGATCTGTTTTACCACTCATCGGTCATGCGTTTGCACTTATCTATTGTAGTTCTTTAAAAGTTATGTCTCTTCTCTTCAATATTAGAAAAAAGAGAAATAAAACGAGCACTTATGAACAGTTTAGACATTAATAAATGACATTTTCAGTAGATGTCAATAAAAATAATTATTTTGCCAGAATCTCAAAATTCATGAGAGCAAATCGGCGGGTACTCAGCTAGTAGAGAATACATTTGAATATTTTCAATCTTCATAACAAAATAAAAACATTTTAATTCGATATTTTCTGTGAAATTTCCCCTCCAAAACATTTATCAGTTAGCTCCTAGAGCGAGTGCGTGCGTGTTCATCAAGTTCAACCAGTATCCAATAGAGGTCAGCGCTTGCGCTATCGATCGCGACACGCGCCGATGAGGGCGCGCCATGTCGCTTCTGTGATGCTGGGCCTGGACCACTGGGGCGAGTGGAGGAGCCCGCGGACCGGCGCGGAGGCCGCGCCTGCCGTCGTGTGATCATTCGGCCTCCATCGCCGCAGGTCATCCTGTTGGCCTCCAACTGGAAGGCACGAGTTTCAGGATGAAGTACGCGGTTCGAATCCTGGTGGTAAGCTGCCTCTGCAACATCTTGGCAGGTCAGTGCAACATCTGCGCGGCCGCGTCCACGCCCCCTGCGGTCCCCTCGCCCCACCCCCTCTTCATTTTCCACCGAACTTCATCCCAGACAATTATACCCTCATCTGCCCCCTCCCCCGAATGCCTTATTATCCTCTATTGTCTACGAGTACTTCGTCAATATCTGACTGAGTTCCGTTAGATAATTTCAGGCTGATGTGAGTCGTCAACTTAGCCGATCAATACTGCGACGCTTCATTGCGCATACTATGGGGGATGAATCCTTTTTGTACCCTAACCACCGTATCGTCACCGCATGATCGCACTAATATCTGTGCAGGCTAGCCAACCTACATGTAGCTCTACAAAGATAAACTTTTCTCTACTCTTTGAAATTAGGAGGAATTGTATATCATCGGCGATTGTGTATATGAACATATAATATTACATTAGTTCCGAAAGATCTAACATACCTGTAGATATAAAAAACAATATCGGTCAAGGTCAGTTTTGGGTCTCGTACTTTTGTCAATGTTTACTTTCTCGTTTTCTTCCTATCAGAAGTTCCTTTGAGGATGGAGAAATGAATGATTTTCATATTAAAAAGCTGCAAATTACTTATAATGGACTCTCATAAACTTTAAGAAGATATTATAGGAACATTTCATATCCTAGATGTATAATTAATGCCTAGATGTATAAGTAACAGGAATATTATCCCATCCATAACCACCAATAAGGAAAAAAAGCACATACACACAAAGAAAGGCTTCTTGTGGATTACTCCTATCAATTTCGTGTACTCTTCCCAAGAATAAGTTAAAAGAAAATATTTACTTTTCAATTTAATTTCGATTGATATTCTAATACATCATGTGAACAATCACACTGAAGCCAAACTAATTCATCTTTTAAATTCTCGAATAAAATTTCCTGAAACACAACTGACTAGTAAATTGTAGAATAATTAGAAATAGCAGTACCCTTACTAGTGATACTGTAAGTTCCAGACATTCACTTGACAATAATGACAGTATGAAAATTACTCAATTTCTAGATTTTTGTCTAATCTAGGAAATTAAAATTGAACGTGCTAAAAGCTTGAATGTAAATAAAGAATACACTCATCTAATCATCACTTATTAAAATTCATCATTGTAATATGGATATTTTATAGTCAGGCCTTTGTTACACGATTATATTTCTATGACATAGATCTATTATCAGAAAACTTAGATGAAACATGATCGTGTAATGCACAAGCTCTGATTATAGTCGAACAATGATCATGTAACTATGACTCATGTTCTCGTTGAGAGAACCTTCGTCATATCTTTGATAATAGATCTATGACATAAAAATATGATCGTATAATACTGGACTAACTTATCTTCTTTCCTGACGCAAATTTGATTCATTCCGCTGCCACTTTTCCGAAATAATTTCTTCTCCATAAGATAATATGGAAACATACATGTATAGTTAGAGTTGTGTGTTAAGGGAGACCATTTATCTTTTCTCAAGATTGGAGGCTCAAGTTCACAGTAATTTGAGCATCTCCGTGGCCCCTCCATGACTCAAGTGGTAGCGTTGTAGCTCATCACCACGTTCAATTCCCGGTGGGGTCAGTTAAAATGTGTAGCTTTTCACATTAATACACCAGTTCATATAGCTGTGACTACTCAAAAAGAAACCTCCTACACCTATCCACCAACTGCTAGTATCAATAATTCTATTACTAACTACTTCTACTAACCCCTCCACGTGGGCCAAGTTGTTGGTAATCCCAGCTAAGCGACACACCTACTAACAATAGTCTACCACCCACCTCCTACAAATAAGCTTCAATAGCACGCTGCATTTCCCATTTACAAATACAGTGGAGCTCTTCAACTGGAACTTCTAGGGAAAGGTTATATGTTTCGAGTTATCGAGATTTTGAGTTATAGAGGACTTCGAGATAAGGAGTTCTTAACGTTATCAATTTCGACTTTTAGAGGCATATGTTATTCAAGTTATAGTGTCATGAGAAAATAAAAATTCGTTTTAGAGAGATTTATTTTACTACATTTGTGTCGTACATAATTACATGTATGTATCTCGTTTCGGACAGCTAAGGACCACGAATGACAAGTGCCAGTAAGACTCAGATTTTGTGTGAGTTTACTCACTAGACACATCGTGAATTTTACCGAGATCGGAGGAACAGCGTCTAGATAGGATCAAGATTGCTGTATCCGAGTATTACAACTGCGGTTGTTAGCCGCAGAGGGCGAACTTTTCACACATCACAGCTATTTAAACTGAGACATGGAAAAGAAAAGCTACAAATTTTATCTTGCCCCACCTGGGAATTCAACCCGAGATGACTTGGTGACGAGCGATCACGCAGACACAGTAGCCACGGAGGGGAGTATAATTACATGTATAAAAATTATTTTATGGTAAAGTAACAACTTGAAAATACGCACGTATTAAAAGAAATCTGTAATTTTCTTTTGAGTCAAGGAATTAACACAATTGACAATTCAATTGTATTTTCGATTGCAAACAAGGCACAAAATATATTGTCGTCGATATCACTACATCTTTCAATGAAAGTACGAAATCATTTCTTGAATTTGTTATCGACAACTACTGCTTGAAGTATTGCTTGGAGTTAAATAGTCTTGCGGAAAGAATTTTGAATTACAGAGGCCGCAAAGTTTTTATATTGCATTTTCGAGTTATTGAATCCGCGAGATTTGTAGTTCGAGTTAGAGAGCGTGATATGTATGGGTAGTACATCACAGGAAAATCATATTCAGTTCGAGTTATAGCGTCTAAATAATTCGAGTTGTAGGGAATGGTTAATTTCTTCGTCTAAGAGAGGATTTCCAGTTAACGGGTTTCGAGTTAAAGAGGCTCCTCTGTACTACAATGCGAATTAGAGCGCCTCTTATGTATTTCAAAACCAGCTACAACTCTAATTTCTAATTTTGCAACATTCACTACAAAACTAATATAGAGAAAAATATTAATGAAAGATTAACTTTTGTGGTTTTTAAATTCTTATTTACCGGGTATGCATTCACAGTAAAAGCATTACTGTGACTCATAATGGCAAAAATGACTCATACCTAACTAATATTTGGAAAAAAATGTGATGAAGCTGCTCTTGCAACCAAACTACTCTTATCTACTTTACCAGACTACTGTAATAGTTTAAAAACTGGTTAATTCAGGATAATTTTCCATTTTGTGTTTGATTTTTGTTCTTTTGATCATCACTCCTTTAAATTTTGAATTTGAGGACTCCTGAACCCCTATGATGTAAGGAGATGAAAGGACATTTCAATAAAAGTGATACCAGAAATAATATCTTCTCCTAACTTAAATATTCTAAATGAGCGCTGTCCAACTGGTGGACAGGGGACCGTTTGCGTCCTGCGAAACTTATTTTACGGCCCGCGAGCTGTAGTACATTTTACATCAAATGTTTCATCAAACGTTGGGGGGGGAGGAACAACTTGTGCCAGTATTAATCATTGACGTGACAAGTGCGGTGAGAGAAAATAAAAAATTGTGTTCGGAATTACCCGGTCATACATTACAATACGAGAACAGTTTATTAAAATACTAAAAATTCAAAATACTCTTTAAAAATGAAGAATTATACAATTTAACTTATCCAGCCTGAATAATAAATTTAATGTTGGGAATCAATATATTGCATTATAAATAAATAAGCATGACCCATTAGTTTTATTCGTTGAGTAACATTTTGCCAATCCCCTGCCGGTCCCATCGATGGAAAGTGCATAGAAAATGTCTCCAAGAAGAGTTGGACGGCGGTATTTTAAATGAAACTACGTCTCCTGAAATTCTCTGCCTTGTAGGAAGAGAACAGTACAATTTGATATCCGACTTCCATTCGGTGAGGTAGAACCGCCTCATTCCTCGTGTCACTCGGCAGGGATGTTTATTAAGGCTCGCACTCTGAAAGGCGAGGCAGGAGACAAAGCGAGAGACTGAGTGCCACCTAATTACGTTGCTGCTATCTGCTCAGAAGAGGCGTCGGAGAAGACTTTCGTCGCACCTTCACTCCGCTCCGTCCTAACTGCTGGTTCTTGACTCCACCCTTCTTCATCTATTGTTCGTCAGATTTTTGCTCTTGACCTCGTAGCTTCAGTTTGCCATTAATCTCTTCGATACTTATTCTCGAATCATCTTTGCTCCGGTGAGTATTTTAACTCTCCTGTATACTTCGTTCTCGTGCTTGTAATGAATTTTGACGCTTTCGGTGTTTCTGAACCTCGGAATATGATATCTGACTGCTACGTTAATGCAAGGACAAAAACACGATTATTTAATAACAATAATAAATTTCTTGTAAAAATGCACTTACAAACTATACATGACTATGTGGAGGACAATTAATAAACTCTCCGGAAGCAAGCAAGAGACCATCCCATAAATTTCGATCAATGGCAGAATTCGGAGCTTTTAAATGAACACAACAAATTATGTATAATATTATAGAATACAAAAAAGTTATTTTACATTTGAGAACGCTTGAACTCATTTTGACAACACATTGTTTTGAATAAGGTTACAGGTTAAATAATTGTCAAAAAATTATTATTGTTTCGAAAAGCAACGCCCTCTAAACTATTTTCGTTATAAAAGCACCCGAACGCTAAATGTCTTTGAGATTCTTCTTGTAGCTTGAAGATCAAGCAAGAAAATCTATGAAAGAGATTTTTCTTAAGCTTGAGTATTCATAGAGTTCAGATGTGACGCGAAATATATTTATGAGTGATTTTGAACTTCCTCCTCTATTTTTCTTTTCTTTCTCTGATACTGGGGTAGAAAATTGAAAGAAACTTTAGAAACACGAACATCATTTATATGCATTTTATTAAAAGAATTATTTAACATTATACAAAATAATGATTTCTTCAGTCAGTACATAAATCATACCATATCACTTACTAGATCATCACCTTGTACTTATACAAGTTACTGACAACACTTTTTGAACGATGTAGGATTATATTTTTACCAATTTTGGGATGTTCCCTTGTAATGCATAGTTAACTATATTGCTGTAAGTTACAGACGATGCCCATTCCTAAAGATTCTACTGTTTGAACCAAAATACTGACAAAATATTTGTGATTCCTTTTATGTCCTTGTCATTTCTATACATTAATGATTTTTTTGAGCAAATACAGGTAATAAAGTTAACTTTAACTGTGTAATTTGTTTGCTATATAAGAGTTATTACTGGTGGAACACGTACGTCTTGAAGAACCTTGGGTCCTGAGAGCTCTGTAGAAGACACGCCAGGCTACAGTCCTAGTTAAAATTTAATGATCGCTTAGGTCGATGTCACGGGTTGGACGAAGTTTCTAGGGTTGACCTCTTCAGGTTCGGGAAACGAATGGAAAGAGGAAAGGAGAAGAGGAAAGAGAGACGAGAAGAAAATAAGAAAATACTGTAGTTTCTGGAGTCATGCATATTCATGGAGTGGTGGTAAAAGGAACAAGGGAATAAAAAAATAATACACGGCAATTAATGCTTGCAAAATATTTCTGATTATTTTTCCTCACATATTGTTTTGAAAATTTGATTGAGAAATATATTTCATATTATTAAGAATGAACTGTATTACGATACAACGGAGAATATATTCCATTCTGCATTATATAATCACAGTGTCACTGGGTGTTATTTACTTTGTTTCGTGTTCGAGAGTAAATATCGTGCTTGTTCTAATCGATCTTCAGACGTCAATGTGAGGTACTCATTTCTTCCATGACACTAAAATCCTACTATAGTCATATATTCAGAGACTAAGCCTATATCGTAGTTTTCAAGGACCGCCTTTCCATTGATCATTCTCGATCTTTTTCAAACTAAAACTTTTCCTGCTAAAATATAAAGGGATGTGTCAAATGCCTCTCCAAATGAATAATTTCTAATTAAAGTTATATTTAAGCCATTGATTCGCGGTAGTTTCGTAACTGCTATCATTAAAATAGGTCATAGTACCACGTGTGAAGAACAGTGCACTATTTCCCTTCTGGCGGAAGAGGAAAGAAAACTAATTTCGATGATGACACCGCGACTGTTTATCATCTCTGATGCGGTATTAGCATATCGCCAATTACGAATTCAGTGGAGTAATCCGATCCAGGTTATCTGTAAACAGACATTCTACGTTTAAAACAATGACAATGACATCCCATCCCATATATCAATGAAGGATACATTGGAGACATAGTGTGCACTTCCCTCACTGAAATAGAATAGGTAATTATGGACACGAAGGGTTCTATGGCCCTTAAAAACCTCAGCGCTGATTTTCTCTTAAAGGGGACAAAATTATTCATTATTCAATTGTAATAATTCAAAGTGATTATTTCAAGTAAAGGCTGAATAAGATAAATGCGAGGTTGAGCTAATATAAACGCGATGACTAAAGTCAAGTTGTCAACTATCACGAAACTTGGAAATATTCATCAAAACATTTCTACTTATTTAATAGTTCGCAATATTACCTACTTTTACTTTTGGCTGATTTCAATTATTTGGCAAATTTAAAACATAATAATTAATTTAGATTTTCATTTGACTTTTTCTTGAACACGTGCATATCTTCAGTCTTGCGATACGGCTGACGTTTCTAGTAGAGTATTCTCTGTAGTTTTTGTTGAATTTTTCTTTTAAATACCGCGTAAGGTATGAAAACCTTCACGTCTATGCATTTCTATTTTAATTTGCTATGATTAATTGTTTTTTAGTTATGTGAAACTTGTATTTGTGCAAGAATATTAAAAAAAACATAAGCCTGCGCAAGTTTCTTTCAAGTAAGCCCGTTCTAACTTAAAATCAATTAACTCAAAATTTTGCTGTGCAAGGGTATAAAAATTCATCTCACCAGAGAGGGAATATTTTAAACTAACATTTGAAACATTTTTTTGTGGGTACTTAAGTGTAGTCGCTCTGGCGGACATAATACTTTAAGCAATCTACTTTATAGTTATGCTCCATTCCTAAATTATTGTCATAATTGTTGTTCTTCGCAGTGTCTGCAATGCGACCAATCAATGCGTACGAGGCCAATCCTGATGCCAAGCGCCTCTATGATGACCTGCTCTCCAATTACAACCGACTCATCCGACCTGTTACCAACAATTCAGAAACTCTCACCGTTTACCTTGGACTCAAGCTTTCGCAACTGATTGAGGTGGTAAGTGTTCGCCCTACAGAACTATGCATTGTATATAATGTGTAATAATGCTTATACTTAAGTAATAATATTACTGTAAATTGATTTGAAAGATCTGATTAAATGGATAGCGTCTTGAAAGCAGTTTTATTCATTCATCAAGTATTTTTACATAACCTTGGTTGCTCTCCATATTTTCTTAAATCATTGTTATATGGTTGTTCACATTTACACGGTCATTTTGATGATGGAAGTCGAAACTGTAATGGACGAGTAAAAATAAAACTATAGGATGGAGTAGTTAAGAATTACAAGTTGTTGATTCTTCTGTCCGGAATTCAGTACGAGTCCAAATATAGGATAACATTAATAGTCTTAAATTAATCACTTTAAGTCTCGTATTTTTACACTTTCTTACTTTATCTTTTTCAGAATCTTAAGAATCAGGTGATGACAACAAATGTGTGGGTGGAACAAGTAAGTATATTTTAAAAAGTAATTATTACCGTATGGGATATTTTAATTAAAGCTAAAGGATAATTAAAGATAATTATAATTAATAATATTTTTAAAATTTTACGGAATTTACATTTCGTATTTTATTGGACAAATTTAAAGTGTGTAAATAATCACATATTTCAGAGTAAAACGTAATTAGGTAAATGTTTTAATACTACAATATTTCACATATAAACTCTACTTTTTTTCAGAAATGGGTTGATTATAAACTGAGATGGCAGCCAGAAGAGTATGGTGGCGTAGAAATGCTTTATGTTCCCTCTGAACATATATGGCTGCCGGATATTGTGCTTTATAACAAGTAAGTTAGTAATTGATACATAACTTAGAGAACTTATACGAATCTCTGCTTCTCAATTAATTTTAGATATATTTGTGATGATATTCATTAAAAATAAAACATTATTTGAATATTTATTATATTATTTGAATAAATATTATATGATTTATTTCTGTATCTCTTACGTTCTCGGTGCAACCGTGCTTGCATTGAACCAATGTAAATTCGTAGTGTTAGCAACTTAGTTGTCATTAGGTCCAGTCATGTACCAGTATGCTCTAAAAAAGGGTCCTAAATAGCAAGGAAATGGGGTTCTGAATTGTGAGAAAAGAGGTTTCTTAACTGTAACGGTTAACTGTGATCTTTAAAAACGCATCGATCTGCAATTATTTAAATATTGTGTATTGATCTAGAAAAACTGGACGCCCGGTGTAAAGATCAGCTCAAGCTTGCGTTGGTTTGTGACTTAACGAAAACCAGACTAAATATACTTTCACGTTCACTACTATTACCCACAACATAAAAGTCGAATGAGTCCACTATAAATTTAAACAACGGTTAACTATTTTTACACTTGCGGGAGTTCATGAAAATATCAATGTTTCTTGTGTCACCGCTTCATCGTGAACTATTTACGTAATAATATAAATTTAACTTGCATTAGTAGTTTATGTGTTATTCTGTGTTAGATATATTGTGCAGAAGTTAATCTAATTTGAGAATAATGTTTCTGTTTAATGTTTAGATTAATGTTTCTGAAACAAACGCGCGGATTTCGTGGATTTTAACGTTAAAATTATCGAGGTCCTTGAAAAAAGTCACCTCATTATGGGTTTTTGCAAATAATATTGTATTTGATATTATTGTACATTTCAGTAATAATTGTAAAACAAAAGGAAAACTTAGCTTTCTGTACTTTTGACCCCGTTATTCATACTGACTGGTAGGTTTTTGAGGGTAGATATAAATAAAACTATTTTATACCGCCAACGGAATATTATAATTCCTTCTTCAGGGCTAGACAATACGATTGTCTACAATTAGTTCACTAATTATTTTTCTGTATCCATGAATATTAATTTACATTGATGACATGCTAATTATTAACGTACATATATACCTATATTAATTATAAACTAAATACAACACCCACCTGTATACACTATTCCATACTTATAATAACTTCATAATACATCCCACCAACACTCTACCATACATATATCATCACTACAATCATTTCACCCTCTCATTAATTGTTGAATCAGTGAAATTGAATCAGTTGTTCGGCTGATGAGAGGTGACATGATTGTGGTGATGTGTCTATGGTAGTGAGTTGGTGGGATGTATTATGGAGTTATTCTAAGTATTTATACAGCCCTGAAGGAGGAATTATAATATTCGAAACGTTGGTGGTATAAAATAGTTCTATTTGTGTCCTATCCTGAAAAACAAACCAGTCAGTCACTAGGATAACTTAATGTATACTATACAAGGTTTTGGTTCAAGTATGCTATTTCTTTTAGTTCGCTTCATGTGTTTTCCTCTTTCATGTCTTAAGTGCTGATGGGAATTACGAAGTAACTCTCATGACAAAAGCTACCCTGAAATATAACGGAGAAGTGTTCTGGAAACCACCCGCTATCTACAAATCATCTTGTGAGATCAATGTGAAATACTTCCCGTTTGATGAGCAGAGCTGCACCATGAAGTTTGGATCTTGGACATACCATGGTATTCAGGTGGGTAATGACATGAAAATGAATGTTTCTTTAAAAAAAGGGATAGACTAAAAAGTACAATCTCTGAAATGTAGCACACTATACGTCATATTCTACTGTATCTTTTATTGTTGGTGTGTTTATTAAGTTTTTTTTCTTTCTTTCTTTCTTTCTTTCTTTCCTTCCTTCTTATTGCTTCAATATTTCTTTGCCTCACCATCCATGAGCTTTTCTAGTCACAATGATTTCGGAATTCTTGTTGGATTTTTGGGATTTCCTAGAGTTTAGCTTTCCGCCAGGTTTTTGAGAACAAGTTGAACACTGTGCGGAAGGTCGTGTCCATTTTAGTCAATACATTGAGCCCGGTAGTTTTCGACTATGTTAAAGAAGTTCTAATATGTTCGAATGTTATAATTGAATTACTACGAACGACATATTTCAGAGTAACAGATGATATTCATTCTTCGTAAAAATTCTACTCATAGTTTGTATTACACTTCATGTGTCATTTTGACTAGTTTCAGAGGGATGGTGTTAGAGAGATTTAATTGTTGAGATTTTGAAGTAATGTCACGTTAGATTTCGCAGAGAACTTATTGTGATTTTATTTGTTTTTTACAAGAGTTTGGGACCTAGCTCTACTTGTAGAAAGACGAAGAAACTGTAAACGCTTTTCAAGGTGACGATGAATTGAGAAAATGTAAATGGAAAAGGTTTTTCCAATGCTCCTTTTACCGTAGAAACATACTTGATAATGGAAATTATGGAAAAATCATCATAGATTACTTGTTGGATACTGCAGCTAATGATGCTTTCAAAAAAAGATATATCAAAATTTAGGATGCTTTGTTGAAACCGTTGTCAGTGCCAAACAATTAAAATAAGGAGAATGTTCTAAGTGCCACATATGTTACGAAAAACTATTGAAATAACAGTAAAATAATATTATAATATCGATTTCCCCGAGTTAAGAATGATACATTATAAACCTATTACAATACGCAATAAAATACATTACAAGTATAAGGAATAGGTAATATGACTAAAAATAAATATTTCAAGAAATTTCATCCTTATAATATATTTTTATATTATAATATATTATATATAACATATTTTTATATTCATCATAATCATTGTAAAGAATTTTAGGGGTAATTACTTGTACATCTAGGGTGAGATGGGGTTTGAAGGACCAAAAACTGAGGAAGTAAATTGAACACTGGACATGCCAACAAAACAATTTAATAACAAACATGAAGGTTGAAAGTAATGACAGAATACAAAGCAGTAGTTTAGGTGATATGCTGGGATGAGGTGGGACGACCCGTTTCTTGAAAGAGTCCGCCTGGATGGCATTGGGTTGGTGTCGATTTGATGATTTTGCGTTGATGCAGTTGAGGTTAACGCCAAATGTCCTCACAGTTTAGCACGTGGCGATTAAACCTGGAGATTATCTCGCGAGGGACGGCGTCCCAAAAGCTCACGAGAGGTGCTGTCGTCGGTTGAACATAATTCCCACAGCTGTCTCCTTGTAGAAGCTGTAGGGAAAGTCATTGGCTTGCGTGGCGAATGATGAGTGTACTACGACACATATGGTGTTGACTCCTCGGATAAGTTTTGCAGAGAATGTCCACGTGTCGTGGCTGCCAGGTCAGGAGTGATGTGTTAAGATGACCGATCGAGTGACTGATGGCAAGTGAAGATGATGACAGGTCGGGTGACTTATTGCAAGTGAAAGAGGTCGCTCGTTCGTAGCTTGCTTGTAATTGCGCGCCATCGGCGCGATCGATCGGTTGACCGTGTATCGATCGTACGTAGTGCAATTGAATAATACGTAATGTCAAGTTATTGTAGATTGTTCTGGCGGGGAATGCTTCGTGGACTCCAGGATAATTAATTAATGACTCGTTTGTTAATTATGTAGTACTATGTCCAACCATTTTATTCACTTTTTTTAAACTCAAAGTCTTAAATTTTGAATGGACCTATGAGGTTTGAAGAAATTGTTCGTGGAATCTCAACAATCGAGAGATGTCACTCAATTGGCACAAAGAACATAGTCTACGGATTGTTCACTCGCTTCCTGTTGCAAGATCTAAAACGTTTCGCTACAATCATACTTGTTTAAAATATTTTTATCTCCTTCAAAGTTGTAATTATTATAAGTAGTGGAAGCACAACAACAAAAAATAATAATAAATAAAATTCTAACTTCACCGTAGGATGTAAACAACTTTCACCAAATGAAAACAAACACTACTGCTTTATGATACTTACAGCATAGAGCCAGCCACTTACAAGGGACATTTCAACAAGCGCAGGTCGAAAGTGGTCCTGATTTTCTTTCTACTGAAACATGTTGAATATTTAATAACCTATCAAAATATTAGTGACGATAGCACACTACAAGGCAATGAAAAATATTATGAAAAACCGATTCTTTTTGCACGGCAAAGAGCAATTTTTGGGTTTTGTACAACCCTGAACTACCAAGGTTGGGCTTTAATTCGTCCGATTTCTTCATTCAAGGAAGAAAAGCAAATGCAAACAAACAAAGTTGTTACCTGCGCATTTAAGAAAAGGAGGAGCTGTTTCAGACGAATAGTAAATTCAAATAGTAAAACTCAGCAAGTTGAGCTAACTACGTTCTTAATGTTCAAATTTCTTTTCTCTCTATTTGTAGAAGAATTAAAGTAAAATGTTAGATTTATAATTGTATGTAATTTTATTTGAATAATGTATCACAATTTATTTCACTTTTTAATATTTGACAGATAAAACAGGAGTATATTAACTAGTACCATAAAATATTCACATGTTTTTAAATATTATTTCATGCGTGTTAATATGGATTTCTAGGATATATTTTACCCGTGAATTTTCTTGTAAAAAATACGTATTCCTGAAAATTTTCAATAAAGAAAAAAAAATTCTTATATTTGAGCTATTTATTCTACAAACTTTTTACAAAACTGCCGTGTTAATAGAGTGTTCAAGACACAAATTTATCTTACACCACGCACATCGAATGAATGATTTTTCGCATCCTTACTCGTCACAAATGCTACGTGAAATTTTAATGCTAAATTGCGCGGGTGTAAGAAACTCATCGGGACGTTTATCTGTCAATAATATAAATAATTTTAAGTAGAAATGCAAATATCTAAAAACTAAAGAAGTATAAAAACTTTTAGTGTTTAGGAGAGTGTTAATATATATATATATATATATATATATATATATATATATATATATATATATATATATATATNTATATATATATATACAGCGAACTATTAACAAAATATGTTTGGTTTAGCTTACCTTACTTTTCTTGTGTTGCAGTAAGATACTACTGATACTTTAAAAAATAAAATATAAGCAAAACTTGTTTCAATATTTCAATACGAAACAAAGAAATAAAAAAATCACAATTAAGGTCTCACAAATGTGTAAAAGATGCTACAGTTATTAGATTTTTCTTTTATTAACAAGTTTCATATCGGTTAAAGATACTGACGTGTCATCTCCGCCCGCAATGCAGTTTATGGCAGCAGTCGGTGACCTATTACAGCAACTGTTTCGGTCGGTAGAGGAAAGGGTTGTCTTTGATCATGATTGTCAAAAGTGTGAGCGGAAAGTAGACGCCAAAAATTGACAAACTTCTCGATTTTTTTCAGTGCCTCCCAGTGTGCCATCGTCGCTAATATTTTGACAGGACATATAAATAGTTAATGTTTCAGTACAAAACAATCAGGACCACTTTCGACCAGCTCTTGTTGCAAGGTTCCTTGTTAGAACGGTATCCATGTTAGTCTCGGGACGATATAGACGCTTACACTAACTTCTGTCCTTCACAGCTCTTAGAACGTTTTCTATTTACATGTCTCAATTGGGAAATTGTTATGGTGTATGTTTATCCAAGTATTGAACAAAATATGTACATATTTTAATCCGACGAATATTACTACATATTACATACTAATTCATAGATTTCATATTTTGAACCCTCTGAGAGATGACTTTTTCTATATTTTTTGCAGGTTGACCTTAAACATATGTTGCAAGAGCCCGGAACCAATCTCGTGAAAGTCGGAATTGACTTAAGCGAGTTCTATCTGTCGGTTGAATGGGACATCCTTTTCGTGCCGGCCAGTCGCAATGAAGAGTACTACCCATGCTGCACGGAACCGTACTCTGGTATGATTTTGTTAATGTTACAGTTTCATTAACAATTGATTATTTTGTAGAGTATAATTTTGTACAAATTTATTGTGATTTTAATCTACATGTATCTTCAGTAATTTATTTAATGTGATTCAATATTTAAGGGTTGTTCAAACGGCATACTATAATGTTATACAACAATAGATAAAGCAGTTAAATATTGAAGATAGAGAATTAATAATTACAAATATCATCCTAGCATTCTTTCCATCTTATACCAGAAACCTTAAGAAAAGAAGAAAAAAGAAACTGTTATTATGATTTCATAAATTGACGAATAAATTTTCTTTTCGTTACGGAGTTCGTCTACTTTGATTCTAAACTAATTTTAATTATGGAAAATATATGTTGAAATGTATTTTTAAATTATGTAAAACATTGAGACCATAGGCATTTTTTAAATTTTAAGTAAATAAATAAATAAATTTATTGTCAAAAAACAGTACAAACTGCGTATGACCACGTGGAGGAAAACAAAACAAAACAAATTTACTCTCCGGAAGCAAGCAAGGGACCATCCCATCAATTCCGATCAAGGGCCCAAAGGCAGAGACGGATTCAAAAAAGTCAGCAAAAATTCCTAGATAAGATAAAAAGTTAGCTACGGGTTATAATACTAATAGAATGTCAATATGTTTGTAATTTTAAGCAAAAAATTACATGTAAGTTATTATCGAACTATAGATTATTCTGAGTATAGTGCTTAAAAATTGAAATAACACTAAATTCACGATTTATTGTTACAATAGACCCGCCCCTAGACAAAGCCTAGAGAACCTGTATGATAAATCCGCCTCTACCCGAAGGAAAACCGGAGAAAAACCCGGGCCAGGATGGGGCTACAGAATTTATGTACACAAACGTGCCAATGTTGAGTACACATAAAACTAAATTAATATGAGCCATAAGACAACACAAACATGCAAGAAAATTGTTTTTGAAATTGTTATAAGTTGTTTAAAAAGTACTACAGCAATGGCGTGATAAAGCACAAGACGAATTTAACTTTTGTTAAAATCAATAAATTCTTTTACTTTGTAGAAGCACTGGTGCAGGAGGTAGTTTTTAACTGCAGATTTGAAGATATTCAATTTCATAATATCTTTTATATTCTTGGGCAGGGAATTATATAGAACGATTCCCGAATGGTATGGTCCCTTTTGGCAAAGAGTGGTTGACACTCTAGGGCGATGAATATTACTACTATTGCGTGTATAGTGTTCGTGAACGAGACTGTTTCGTATAAAGCAAGGGTGGCACTTCAGTAATTCGGTCTTAACAAACACGACCGTTTCATAAATATAAATGCAGGGAAGTGTTAAGATATTTAATTCCTTGAATAAAGGTTTACAAGAGTTTCGGGGGTGAGATTTACAAATTATCCGAACTATCCTCTTCTGAATTCTGAAAGTTTGAATACTCTGACCGGAATTACCCCAGAAGGTAATGCCGTAACGTAAATGGGAGTAAACGTTTGCAAAATATACGCAACGGGAAATACGTGGACTAACTGCGTTAACTAAGATTCGGAATGCGTAACACAATTTGCTTAATTGGGAATTAAGATTGTCAATGTGACAATTCCATTTGAGGTTGTCTTGAATATGGAGACCTAAGAATTTTGTATTTGTAACAGTTTTTAATTGTGTTCCGTTTAAAGAAAGAGAAACCTGGGGTAAAGATTTTGTGATACTATTGTGAAATGACATAGACACTGTTTTGTCAGTGTTTACAATGAGACGATTTGCATGGAACCAAGTCGAAAGGTTAGACAAAACTTTTTGAGCATTGGCGTGTTTACATAGTAAATTAGTGTCATCAGCAAAAAGAACCATTTTGCAATCTGATGTGGATGATGACATGTCGTTCACATACAATAAAAAGAGTATAGGGCCGAGAATTGATCCTTGGGGTACTCCGCAAGTAAGTGGCTTTGTTTCTGAAAGACAACGCTCAAGTATTTTATTTTTAGTATAGGATATTTCTACTTGTTGATATCTATCTTTTAAATAAGAAGCTAGCCATTGATGTGGAAGTCTACGAATGCCTGAAGAATGCAATTTGGTAAGGAGAATTCCGTGATCGATGACATCGAAAGCTTTGGATAAGTCAAGAAAAACACCCTGAGGATTTTCTCCACTGTCTAGAGATGTGGTAACATCGTTTAAGAAGGAAAATATGGCGCTTGTAGTGGAAAAGGATTTCCTAAAACCGTGTTGATCGTCAGAGAGAATGTTATATTTTGATAAAAAATCTAGAAGACGCTTATAGAACAATTTTTCTAGGATTTTTGAGAAAGTGGGTAGTAGAGATATTGGTCGGTAATTTCCAATATTAAGTTTGTTTCCTTTCTTGTGTAAAGGTTTCACTTTAGCTCTCTTAAATATATTGGGAAACACCCCTTCCGATAAAGAACTATTAAAAATATTTACGAGTGGATTTAATATAGCGTGGGACGAAGATTTAACAATAAACTCAGGTATATCATCTATGCCTCGTGAAAATTTGTTTTTTAAGGAGCTGATGATTCCCATGACTTCACTGGCGTTAGTTTCGGAAGTGAACATAGAATTGGGTATGTGGGTGGTAATAATTGGAGGACATTGATTTGGATATATTGAGTTCGTTATTTTACCAACTTCTGAGAAGTGAGAATTAAACAAACTTGCGATGTCCTGAGGATTTGACACGATCTTGCCATCGTTTAGTAAAGAAACATTTTCTTCGCGATTTTCAGAAGTTGACGTGTAATTGTTAACAATATTCCACATGGCTTTCATCCGGTTGTTCGATTTTAGTATATGCCTGTCGTTTTCCATAACTTTAGCTGCATAGACTACTTTTCGGAGAATAGTCTTATATTTACGAAAATAATTATGGAATTCGGGTGGCTGGTTATAGCGTTTTGAAAGATAATATAAACGGCGTTTGTTTTTTGAAGAAATTCTTATCCCTAGGGTGATCCATCTATTGTATTTTTTTGTGTTAATTAACTTGCGTTTTATGGGAAAACTAGAGTTGTAATGTTTTAGGAATGTTGAGATAAATACATTGAATTTGTCGTCGGTGTTTTGGCAATTGTAAACATCTTTCCATGTTTCTTCACGCAAATAATTTACGAATATGGATTTATTTATGTCATTAAACTCTCTTGTAAATTTGTAAAGGATTTTAAGCGGTTTTAGTGTATTATTAATAGTCAATACTTGAGCAAGGTGATCACTGTATCCGGCGATAAACACTTCAGAGAGATACGAGATTCCATTGTTGACTATAATTTGATCTAGCAATGTTTGAGATGAGCCGGAGAGGCGAGTGGGGTCATTTATCGTAGTAATAAGGTTGAAGGAGTCGATAAGATTCTTGAATCGATTAACTGGTGAATGTGCAGAGTCGGATGTACTCAAGAAATCGATATTGAAATCACCACATATAACGATAGATTTAGTAGATTTATGTGCGATATGTTCTAAAACATTTTCGAAGTTCCGAAAAAATATGTCAAGATCTGATTGAGGAGGTCTATAAATACACAAAACAACAATACCGGTGTCGGTCAGTTCAACTGCAGAAATTTCGAACACACTATCTACGCAGAAGTTCTCGTAGCCTGTCAGTGGAGAAGATAAAATATCATTACGAACGTAGATACACGTACCTCCGTGGGGATTTTTGCCTTTAAAATTTTGCCGACAGTAAGAACTTGCTAAATAATAATTAGAAATAGCAGTATCGTTGATGTTGTTAGTTGAAAGCCAATGCTCTGTGAGGCATAGCAAATCGAATCGATTTTCGTGTTATGTTAATGTCGAGTATGTTAATGATTATCAGGAAAGTATATTTACAAATTTCTGCGGTACGAGAATTTTAATCCCTGATTTGGTCGTTTTCTGCATCTGTTGCTATGACATTCTAGTACTTGCATGAGTCAGGATTTTCTTATATAAAGAACAACTACTTTGGTTTATTATGAAAGAAGTTTTTTGGAAATATTTTTAACTTTTTAACGATAAAGGGGACATTTGGACCCCCAAAAAGGTTTTATCTCATACCTATAATTTACAGAGATGGTGACAAAAATATTTTTTTAGATATTATTAAAATATTGATTTTATTTGGAACATTAATATTTTAATAGGTTATACTGTTTTTGAATCTCCAAGAAAAATAGTTGTGAATGTATTCAGCTATTTATTGTGTATTTTTCTTGATGATATGATACATTTTTTATAATAGTTATGACATTATATTATTAAAGTAATATCAGCACAATTAATATTTTTCTCTCAAAACTACATCTATTGAAAAAGAATACGTTCTACTTTTTAGGATAAATTTGCAAAGTTCAAGTGAAAGTAAATAATTAGTTTTTTATGTATAAAATTATATCAAGTCTTTTCTTCGTAACTTCAAGGTTTTATTTTAACTCTTCGTTGTTACGTCTTTTAATGTATTTTAGTCCTTTTTTTAAAAATTCTTAGCAAGTTCTTCTTAATCATAAAAGGCAAATACTTACTAATGATAACTCCTCTAATGCGACTCTTTGTTCCAGACATTACGTTCAACATCACGATGCGACGTAAGACGTTATTCTACACCGTAAACCTCATCATCCCTTGCGTGGGCATCACTTTTCTGACGGTCCTCGTCTTTTACTTGCCCTCTGACTCGGGGGAGAAGGTTACGTTGTGCATTTCGATCTTGCTGTCGCTCACGGTGTTCTTCCTGCTGCTGGCCGAGATCATCCCTCCGACATCGCTGGCCGTTCCACTCCTCGGAAAGTATCTCCTCTTCACCATGATCCTCGTCACGCTCTCTATATCGGTCACCGTCTTCGTGCTTAATGTGCATTTTAGGTAAGTTCTTTCGAAATTCTCTATTTATTATTGTTCTTCATCATTATTATAAGTACCTAAACTAAAATTGAGTGAAACTAACACTGTACGATAATATGATCATTTACATATATTTAACAAGACTATTGTATTTACCTGAATTACATGGCAGACATTGCTTCCCCTCATCTATTAGTTATGTGCAAGTTTCACTCGGTTTCATATTAACAATATAAACAGAACAATTATGAATGGTTCATGATAATGCACATCGGAGCATCACATAACTCACGTTCAATTCCCTACGAACATTGTTAACACCAGCATGATCAGGCGCGTCAGAGCTGTCAATTGTTATGACTAAAGTAATCAAGTAACATCCTTTTCAAATAAATGAGTCAAATATATTTTTTTCTTAACGTAATTTTTGAATGTCGTTGTCTCCGAAAGGAAAAGATGAAAGATGAAACAATAGGAAATCATCAACACATCTTTTAATGCGCTTAAGTACGAATTTGCGTGATTTACACCGTCTGGTTACGTAGGAAAGGAACGATTTTTTTTGTTATATTTTGGAATTAATTTATACAATGATAATTGAAGGGTTGAGTAGATGAAGGAGTTGTGACATTTTAGCAAAAATTGAGTTAGCTGCGTGGATGCATGCTGTACGTGATGTTCTATTTGGAACACTGATCGGTATTGTCCCATTCTGAAAAATGGTTAAAACGTTTAACTTTAATTTTTGCTACATCATTATTTTTATTGAAAACTATCAGATAAAACATTATTAGAATAATAATCTGAAAATACTTTTTATTCACCAGAATATTTACAATATCGTTAGACTAAAGAATAATTTAGAACTTAGACCTTCCAGTATATCTTCTTATGTTCTTTCTTTTCTTATTCATTAGACCTCCAAATATTCATTTTTTATTACAATAGAAGCGCTTTAGTTTGACACGCTCGGGACCTGAGGCGTACTGCATTTGCAATATTTCCGGACTATAGAGTTTTTTTCTTCTGAAAAACAGACAATGAATGAACATTTTAACAATGAATGTACGAGAATTTTCATTTATACAACAAACAAAAAATGTAATGATTTTAAACGAATTTTTTAAAAAAGTGGTCTACTGTAAATCAAAAACTAATATCCACGTAGTGTACAGAAATAAATTAAATTGCTGTGAACCTCACATTCAGGTAACAGATTAATTATGTTGTGTTGAAGGTCCCGAGTTCAAATCTCTGTCCCGTCACCCAATTTCATTCAACATAACATAATTCATGTACTATTGTATTAGTTTCGAAAATTTTGTTACTATGGAGGTAACGGTCTCGAATTACGGTAAACGTCGACATGACATGAAAATTAATTGAGAAATGTAATTTTTTAAATTAACGGTTATTGTCAAGGATGTTGGAACATCGAACGTTCCTGATTCTAAAATTTCGTGTTTGAGAGGTTTTACTTCATTAATCAGGAGGTAATATCAAGTTAGAAGTTGAGCCGGGGAAATACGAAAGTGATCAAGAGGTCAGCGGTCTTAACTATTATATAATTGTACCAGTAAAAGAAAATTTTGTCGTCTACGAATCGATAATAAAGTGGTAAAAGAAGTTGATTATAATTGTGTTGTATTCGCTTTTTAACTTAAATTAGAAAGAAAGTTACAGTCAACCGAAAAATATTTATTTATTTGCCAAAGCGTTCCACACGTACCCTCCAGGACAGAGAAGGCCATTGAAGATGACAGCTGTCGAAAGCCACTTTGGCAAATAAATTTTTTTTTTTCGGTTGACTATTACTTTGTTTCTAATTAAAAAACGTTGATGCAGTTGTTCTCGAATTATTATATGTACCTCAGCTAGTTCTTACAATGAATAAACAAATTTATTAAATAACGATACATTAATGGTACATGAGATGTCATACACATATAAGAAATTATTGATAAAATATGGGTGTGCTTACTTCTGAGAGTTATTTATTTCATTTCCTTTTTATGATGTGTCGAGATTACGCGTACTTCGAAATTACTATTAGTTTTGCGGTGGATTCTTGTCTTGTTGTGTACGTCGCGTAGGATTTAATAAGTAAAGGGAACTAGTTGTAAGTGTAGTTTTAATACGATGAAGAAAGCAAGATTGTAGGGTTACAATATAAAGTAGTTTCTTATACCATTTTCGTGCGGAATGTATGAAAAACATACGATCTTTTTTGTCACCTAAAGAAGTCTAGAATCTGTAGATGAAAGTTAATAGTCTAATTATTAAGAACCTACCAAAAATAGGTCGTATTTTTAATATTTTTACAATACAAATACCATATTTTTGTTCCCAACAGATGTCATATCCCAAGTAGTTGATATCTCGGTATCGTATGTTGTAGAACTCGTAATTTTGTGTGAACACTTAATTCATTGTACTTACATTACTTGTACCAAGGCGCGTACGAGCTATCAAGTATTTCCCACGAGTCATCGGTAAGGGCGGTTCGGCACGTCGGAAAGTTCTAAATCTCTTTCTCTCGGACATTTCACGAAACAACCGTTTCCATGAACAGCTGAAGAAGTGGAGCATCCCGTGACGTCCTTGATTCTCTAAAGTACTCGCGGCGAAATAATGGCAATGAGGGAGGATCCTACAGGTCACGTGAAAGTAGAGGAACCACTGACAGCATGCGAGATTGCCGACTCTTCCTCTCGCTGTAGATACGTGGACATTTTACTCGTGTCAGCAGAATCTATGTCTTTTCGTTTGGATGCTGCCGCCTACATCAGCCGAGTCGTTGAACTTAATTGATGTCCCAACTGTGACGGACAAGGGTTTGATATTTTACCTTTGATCGCAAGGATTTTCCAACGGTTTTAGCAGCCTTTGTTTGGGTGCCACAGTATACCATCTGGAATGGGTAGAACGACGCTAGACCAGCACCCGCATCAGGTATATGATGTAACCAATGGAGCAAGAGCACGGCTTTATCTTGTTACTATTCTTTCGCCTCGAGGACTGTAATGTACGTACCCATTGGGAAAGCAATAAACTCAACTTTTAAAAAATGTCGGATGTACTGTCCGTTCTTACCGTAACGACGTAATGCGCGCTAAGTATAACTCCTCTTCACAATTTCTCACAGCCACGGGAATATTTTAAGCAATCCAACTAAACTGGATAAAAAGAAACAGTAAGAAGTAAACTTAAATTACTATATTGTCAAAAGAAATACCGTATAAAATGACGGTTCACTCTCAGTTTGGTACTACCATAACAAAACTCAAACATTTTTTATTAAATAGCACTTAATATTTTTGTGATAAATTGTTCAATTTTTTTGGTGCTATTTGTCCAAATCAGAATTGAAATGTAAACCAGAAATCACATGCTACAAAAAATAAAAATCACAAAAAATTTATACAATATTACTGTAAATACTCAATGTTTTCCGTTTTAAACGCCCATCAGTTTTATTACGTTTTTCATAAATATAATTCGTGATGTGCAACGTTTTTAATAATTTACCCCTTTTTAAATATTTAAATTTTACCCCCAATTTTACGTTTCAACTGCAATATTAGGTCGCGATAGCTTGAAAATTACTTTTGATTCTTCTTCTACTTCGAGTTTGTTTTACAAGGATACTTATTACTTTTTCCTTGTGATCTATGAATATGAAACCATGTATTAACTTAAAAATTTTACTTCATAAAATAACCGACGATATGCTTATTCGTTACTTCGTCACCTTGTAATTTTTCTACAGAATAATCACTATGTAAAATACAAATAATGAGGGGCTGGGTCAGGATGCTGCAGGTCGTTTGAATGAGGACAATATGCCGCTGTGGGGACTTGGCGCATGAAAAATAATTTTGTTTAACAGTGTTTAAATAATTTAATTTTAAACATTACTGAGCCGTCACTACGGATGGATTCTGCTGCAGATTCAAAAATACAATAATATTTTATATTTTAAGAACTTACCCAGAAGTTTTGTTCTGTATTATTTAGAAATAAAAATGTACCCGCCAAATTGTTTTTCGCAAAAACACTTGACTTAAATGTATTAATATCAAAGAATATAAATTTGCATGTCTGTCACCACCCTTGCGTGAAGGGTAGTTGAAGTGGTATGTGGCTTTGTGATCGCAAATGATGGGAAATCTGGCTTTGGTGGATATCCAGGATGGTTAAATAGTTGTATTTTCTTCTGAATAATTTGGTTCTATAATGATTACACAGCGTGAAATCATTGGGTTGATAACACACTTGTAGCGTAAATGTGTCACGGGTTTCGACTTGACTTCTGGGGCTCAGCCCGCAAACCATAGTAAATACAACAGTGATGTTTCTCGTGTAAATGAAAAGAAAAATCATATTCACTACATGTCAGCGCACAAGAGAATCGGGCTTCAGGCAGCAGAAAAAGCAGAAACTTTGCAGTCTAACCTACCTCTGTCTTATGGCGTTCCTTCTCTGTAGCGAAAACCATGCGATAATCGAATTTGTCTTGTATTGTGTACACATTTCTAGTCTAAAACAAATGACGAGTTATGAAGTACAATTAAATAGAAAGATGAGTGATATATATGACATGTTGCTTATCAGACATTCTTACAAGTAAAGTCGCAGGGCAGGAATAATTTCGGTCTTATTTCTAATGATTTTGTCAATAATATTTTAATCCCATTAAATTTACCACTATAAATAAACTCCAGAAGTCAGTTAAGTGTTTAGGAAAAGTAAATACGTCAATTATTTGTAAAGAGAAATGAAGTTAACTCATTCGGAGTTTTACGGTATTAAAAAAATTCCGAGTATTAACCTCTTCATTCTTCTGATTTAGTTTAATCATGAAAATGTCATTTCACTGAGATATTTAATGAACATCTTTTTATGTTCCTCTTACTTATCCATAAATGTATCTGTCTTACTAATTTAGACTTTTCTGTTCACTAATGTCTAATAGTTGCTTTACAATTTTTTTCTTTACATATAAATACTTTACAAAATTAACTATTTTCGATAAATTCGCAGACTTTCCACTTACAAACTTTTAACAACTTTTTATGTCATTGTTAACAGAACCACTGGAATAATCCTTGATAAATGTAATTGAAACAATATCTCATTAGCATTTGTAATGTCTTTTGTATTTCCAAAACTAGATTTCTTAAATCTACTTTATTCTCTGTGACGCTAAGAATTTAGAGTAATTAAGGACATTTGCATTTCATCATGTAAACACGTCTTTGTACTTTTCTTGGAAAGAATGAAAGAATATGAGGCTTAGAATGTGTGAGACAGCGAAAGGATTGTGGGGGATGAGTTAAAATACATTGGTATGCCAACGGTTTCTGCGTAACGCCACCAGTGTGCTCTTCCATCATGTTTCCGTGTTGTTCGTTCCTGAATACGCCACCAGAATGCGTTCGTTCCTGAAAACGAAGCCAGAGCTTCACAAATACCTATAATTTTACGGATTTCGAGTCCCGCTCGTTAGAGCTCATATGTTAAATAATTGATGCTTTAAACCATTTTTGACTTCATAGGTTTTCACAAATTATTACCGATAATTTTAAATACTCACAGTTAACCTACAAAATATAATATCTGAAGATGTTGTACGATGTAATTCTAGGCATTGTTATCTAATATTGTCGAAGATAAACGTAAAATAAAGGTGCAGGTAACCTGACAAACGAAGGAAAAAACAGATGTGGCAGTTAGGAAAAGGAAAGCAAACTTGAAAGTTCTTTGATTAAAAAAAGAATTTGGATTTGAACTCTTTGAATTGAAATAATGTTTGATAAGAATATATCCCTGTTGACATAATAATCTTTGTTAATAAAAAGTAAATGTTAATAACGTCGTAAGAATGTACTTTTCACAATAATACAAATATTGTTTGACAGGTTAAGAATTGAGATAGAATAAAGAAACTAGATTCCAGGAATTGAAATCGCATTTGGAATAGATTGTATAATAATATTTAACTATAATGGAGTTAAGAAATGGACGTATAAAGCACAAAATATGAAATCAAATTCGAAATTAAAGTTGAAAAAAAATTGTAGTAGCGTATCATTAATGTTAATGAAACGTAACATTTCTTCTTTTTTTACTCAAAACACTTTCATATTCTCTCTCTCCAAATTTAGTCCTCTCTACTAATACAGCTATATTCAAACCTTCAACAGTCGTATATCTAAATGTACATTATATTGATCGAAGTTTTATGTCTGTATGACAATCCCTTATTTTCCCATATATTTAATTCATGCTATACCCGTATATTTCCGAATTTCAATGTGGCGAATGATGTCATGCCACAAAGCAGAGTATTATGTCTGCATACTTTCATATATTTGAAACTGATGAATATTGACACAAAAAACACCTGTTCAATTCTTCACAGTGTGTTTTATTCGTATCACAACGAATGGGTGAAAATCCATGAAAAATCTCAAAATATGGCCGGAATTAAAATTAAAAAAGGATTTGAAAAACATATGATATATTTTTGAGAGTCAACTACAGGCTACTAAAATATTTCGTGAAAAATTAAGATTTTTTATTCAGTCCGTTGAGGAAAATTATTTAAGGATAGAATAATTTTATCAACTTAACAAAATTGAAGTTTCTTTAATTCTCATATCATCTCGGGTTTTATAATATGTTTGAAGAGAAAAAAATATTAGAGTTTTGTTTAATGAAAAACAATAACTGTTAAAACTGGTTATTTATTCTAATCGATATAGAATTTTCTAATAAATTGAAAGGTTTCTCGTGATAAGTAAACAAATATTTGGTTTTTCATCGAATAGAGGATAATTTTATGTTCATTAAGATTGTTTTTACTTAAATTGGATATCATGGAAAGAAATGACCATGGCAAACGCTTAAAATCTCCCAACTATGTGACAATATGGCCACTAAAGTGAAGGAGATTGTGATAAAAATCTGACAATAATTATTCTGAACTCTTAGAGATAGAAAATTTGTGATAAAAACGATACCCGTGAATGATTTCATTTCTTATGCTAAAAATTGCCCGTTTACATTTACTGCAAATAGGCTCAGACGAGACAGTTAATTACACTCTTACAGAGTGCAACTTAAGTAATGTAACTTGTGATACTTTTCGAAGAATTAAGAGGTGAAGAGATCCAGGGTTGGTGAAGGCGGGCACTGACGTATATCTTAATTACACAGGGAGAAGGGTGTTAAATATATAATGTTGTCTCCTCGGCAGAGACATTAAAGCACCATGTGAGGACGACATACTGCCGCGAAGGTTGGAATGTCCAGGGTCTTGGTATAATGAAGAAGAAAACGAATGATCACTGCCAAACGAGTGAGATTTATTTACAGAGGATGCGACTCAAATTCCGTTAAATTAATAAATTTACCAAAGCCAAAGAACTCAGTATAAAATCATTTTAACCATGAAATGCAATGATTGATTTTTACGTGACATTGTTTATATCTATAAAAATTAATTTAAGAAAAATAATGAAAAGTTAAACTGAATTGTACATATTTGTCTAAATTTGTTTCCTCCTCATGTATGAATTTGCAAATGATGCCCTGAACGCCCACAAGGTATACAATTGAAACACAGCGCGATGTTGTCGCTCCTCCCTATGCACACCCGTTTCCGAGTGTTTCTAGTTAGAGCCCCGGGCGTGTGGGTAGCGAGCTCGCACTATGGTCTCTAGGGCGCCGTTGACCACGTGTTTATTAATGCAAATACTCACCGGTTTCCGCCATCCAACCACCGTCATCACCATCGATCGTCACCATTGCTATCACCACCACCGTCACCAACGTCTCCCTTGGTGGCCACAGCCGCTGCGAATAACTCGAGCAATAAATAAACGAATTCCCAGCGTGCGAAACCTTTCTCCAATCCCTGAGGAGCAAATGACTCATCCACGCTTAAACCTGAGCTCTCTGTAACGTGGAATGCTTCTGGTTGAGTATCTTTGGTACTGCAGTGACTGTGATACGAGAAACGTACTTGGACTGACATAACTTATCTATTTTAACGTTTCAGCGCATTTCGTCCGTGTATTAGTATAATTTTTTCTAAAAACGATGCACATGTAGGACTTTTCTTCGTGCATAACATGAATGCGAAGTTTGATAACATAGTTAATTTACAGTTAGAAAGTCTCTCTATCTATCTATATATATATATATATATATATATATATATATATATATATATATATATATATATATATATATATATATACACACACACATTCTATCTCCCCTTACTATAATGATAAAATTTCCACCACTTCCACTCTGTAACTATATTTCGATTCATGTCTCTTTTACAGTTTACGTTTACACAGATTCACTATAATAAAATATGTCGAGACCTAAAGTCCCAAAGGAAAAAAATGGTGTAGTTACTGCGTATGTGCGCCCAACATACTGCAGAGTGGGGAATATTAGCCAGTTACGTGGGGTTTACATCTAGGGTTTCCTCTAACTATTTCATTCAAATGTTAGTTTGATACTTTTCGATTTCCCGGACATCCAACGTGCCTCGTCAATTTGTTGTACCCCTCTCCTCGCCATTTTAAGTTACACTGACTTGACATTACTGAATTTACTAAAAACAGAAGACACATATGTCTATCGTGAATAGTGTCTTAAGATTATTTAATTATTTACATACCGACCATGAATAGAATCATTCATTTTTAATATTTTTTGAACAACCAATGAGAAGACCCTCCTGGCGATAGTAAAATAGAGTCACGCGACTCTCATGTAAATATCGTTCCATCGAAAATCGAGGTTAGGTGGTAGAACAAATCTCTCATTCCTCTGGACTTCGGTGGATCAAAAAAATTAAAGAAAATGTATTAAATATATATGTGTCATTCCGGCATAATCGGTCTAAAATATCCCCGACCCATTCAGACTTCTAAAGTTTTAAAAATCAAAGTGTTTCTTTAATTCATATATTGGTGAAAAAGGAATTTACATTCGTGAAAATGAAAATTTTACCTTCAAATTACTACAACTTTGAAAGTTGTGAATTTATCACGTAAAAATTGATGGAATTGAAGCTCATTAGTGCTACTTTAAGTTACCAAAATTTCGTAAAATTCCGAGATGAGGTATTTGAGGAATATTTTTTTGAAGAAAACACTGATATTTTGACGTGTGTTGCCATTTGTGTGTGTAGGTTACTTTCTCTAAAATAAACTAACTCTCGTTACTGGTGCTCCGTACACTGAGGGAAAATCGATTTAATAGTCATCTAGGCAAAAGAAACTTAATAAAAACCTAGTAAACATTTTCCCCCTTATACATTGTTTTAAGTCTCCAGAATAATTATTAGCAAAACCTTTCAGGGATGGGGAATTTTAGGCCAATTATTTTCATATACACATCTATGAAAATAAGAGAGCCCTGAGGAATAAAGATTCGAATCAGTGACTGTTTCTCGTAGGTCACCATCCACCCACAAAATGTCGCCGTGGGTGAAACGTGTCTTCCTGCATTTTATGCCGCGTCTCTTGATGATGCGTCGTCCACCATATTCCTCTAGAGACCATTATTGCGCATCAGCCTCTGAAAGTGCGGATACATTCGGAGAAAATGGCTACACGAACGATGTGGATTTCCGGTAAGAAAATATTTGCATGATTATTTATGTATAATATGATATTTATATTGAGTTTGAAATTTTTTTAAATTATCATTAAAACTGCTCATCCTTCTTCAGTTTCTTCCTCACGAATAATCAATTGGAAATATTCTTAATCATTCGAGTGATAACAGTTATTTTTACTCGGGTTGAAATAAAAATATAATGCGTTTATGATTATTGTTCAGTAGAACTCAATTCACTTTAAAAAAATTACAGAAACATATGCTTAGAATATCGCGAAAATATTACAAAGGAATTATATTTGACAGAGTGGAATATAATTTTACTGTGACATTTCTCTTTCAAAATCTGGGATAAAAACTTTGTTTTTTGAACGTAGAAAAATTATTTTTGTGACAGTGAATTTTCCAGGTTGCATTATTTTGCGAATCAATGGTGAATTGGTTTATTTACACTTGAGAGGAGGAATCCTTTGAAACGCAACAGTAATTAATATAATTTGTATTGAGATATAGATTTAGAATTATTTTCGAAACTTAGAAAAGTTCTGTTTTTAATTAAAAGTTTTGTATTTAACCGGGATGTAAAAGTGTGAATTCGATATATACAAATATTAAGCATTAACATGTATAACAAATATTCATTATAGTGGCTACTTAATGAATTTTTAATAAATGTTGGAAGTTTTATATCAAGATTATTAATTCACCTAGTATTGATCCAAGAAAAATGTATAGTTCGTTAAGATAGTAATATCGTATTTTTTTTCTATTCTAGAGATAGTCTTGGCGATACGTATCCTCCTGAACTCAAGGGTAGTCCGGGTTTTGAGTCAGTAGCGGCTGCGTATAAATCAGCATTAGGACAAGAGGAGAGGCACCAACCACATTCCTCGGGTGAGTATTCTTTTTACCCATAAGGGGCACGTATACGGGACTAGTGAATGCCGCTTTCCAACAGCTCATGTCTCCGCAAAGTGAAGTATCGAGGCAAAACCTGGTCAAAAGTATTTTATCCAGCAACTTTGGTGAATTATGGTGAAATATCATTTTTAAGTATATAGACAAATGTTATGTTCATTATTCATGTTAAGAAACTTTATATAGAGCTTCTTTTAAATTATTAATATAGATTTGATGCATAACCTCTCGAGTCAAAAGTATGTGACATTTGTTTATATACATAGAAAAGACAATTCACCATAATTCATCAAATTCTTTTGGCCTGATTTCGATTCCTGGTTTCTCCACAGTGCGGCGTCACGAAGCGGTGTTCACTAGCCCCATGTAGTACATCCCCCCTTTACCATTCTTCTTCTAGCTATAAAGATAAAAGTTTGGATATTTTGTCCGGTGTACGAATTTGTACTTTCTGATCAATTTTATAAAACTTGGCTAATTGTCTGAAACGACCCTACGCCATTTTATATTTCTACCAGTCGTTCGTGGAACGAAATTAACATTTTTTCCCCCTATGTAAGTTATAGCAGTTCATTCGAGCATAGGCATCGTTAAGGGAGGCGGATAGGTAGGAGTGATATTTATGTAGATATAGCTTTTTATCGCACTACGTGTAATTATATGGAATGACCGGGAAGGTAACAATTTATCTTCAGTCGAATCTGGGTGAGTCCAACTTGTGCAATTTAACGATTATTTATATAATACAAAGATCCTTTATTTAATTTACTTTCACAAATTGAGTCCTTGATATTTAAATATGTTTAGTAATTGACGGGGATGTGACATTTATTTATTCCGTAGCAAACCCCACCAAGAGTGTATGATTCAAGAATAAACCATGAAAAAGAACTCCCCATTTTTGGTGGTTCGAAAGAATGCATTAAAATTTAATTTCACATTTTCATCCTTCAAAGATCAAATTAATACTAACTATGTGGTAGAATTTAATTTCTTCTCCATTTATATTTTTCGCTGGTTATACATGTTTAGGAGGCAAATGTCTTATTTATGTTTATTATAATAATGACATTTATATTTGAAATGTAGACATAAATTTCCTTTCTTTAATGAAACGCAAGCAAAGTGATGTGAATTTGAGGAAGGAATTGAAAGAGAAAAACACACATTTTTAAATTTAGAGTATGGTAATGATCGTGATAGATACGGGATTTCATTATACTACACTGATCAATTTTGTCGTTAATAAAATGATAAATTTCCTTAAGTTCAATATTTATCAAAAATTTCAATAATGTTTATAGAAATTGATTTTGAATGTAAACAGATAGCCCCAAATTCCTGAAAACTGTGGGAGTATACAAAATATTAACATATAGTAATACATCAGACTTAATATGTAAAATATAACATTCAAGTGTGGATTACAGGAGGAAATTGGAATTGCCCCAGTGTCACGTATGAAAATTAGTTCTTCCGTGAAAATAAATTTTATAATTGAAAAAAAAAATCATAGGAGTGATTAGTGTGACTTATTTATAAATGTAAAGTATTATAAATTACAGTAACTTAATTTTTACTCGGAATATTAACCTGTAATAACAGTTGTGGATAACTTAATAAACATTTGAATTAGACTGTCAATAACACATAAAATATTTAGTAGAATCTTGTAGGTCAAGATATAATACCTTATCTAAGTGAGTATTTTCATTGTGAAATGGTGCTTGAGGTCATTTGCTGAACCTTGTCACGATTTATCTTGAAGATGTTTATCTCATCTCACATTAACGTAACGGTTGCATTCGACACCGCGATAATACGCGAGACATTTATGTCGTACTCGTCCTGCATCGACACTCTATGGAACCGTTACTTTCATGGAACTCCGTAGATCAATGCGAAACATTTTGATCCGGGATCAGATTCTGAAAAATGCATCACTGTGACATAGTTCAAACTCACCCTCTTATTCAGCTACACCAGAATAATGTTTTCGCTTATCGTTACCGTGGCGTGAAAGCGTGAAAAGTGATGAGTTTTTTGAAGCATTAAAAAGACATTTCATCGTTTTTTGGAGTAAACGTCTTTGACAGGAGTGTTTTATGATGTTGGGTACAGTTTATGAGAAACATGAGTTACACTTTATTATTTCACAGTACATTGAATTTATGGCCGAATGATTTTAAAATCAATATTGAATGTGAATCAATCATTCACACATTATGAACAATTTATAATGAATGTGAAAATAATGGTTCTACAATGTATATAAAATATATTAATGGCATTTTCGTTAATTATCTTTCTCTTCGTTTTAATTTTAAATAAGAATTTTGTTATTTTTAGTTTCGTGATAATTTAGTCAGCTATTTGGGTTTTAAATTTCATCATAAATAAATAAAAATTTTGCCACATTATTTGAATGTCGTGTGAAAATATTTCATCATACTTGTCACTATTATCATTTTGTATCATAAACAATAAAATCTTTGGTGTAATTTTTCTTCCTGTAAAAGTTTCGGTCATTTACGCACTTTCTCTAATACATTATCGTTAACATATTTATTTTGACTGGTCATGTTATCGTGGGGTATTTAATTTTTAATGAGTTATCGAGAAGTATATAGGAATTCCTTTCCCTTTTAACTCCTATGGGATTTTGAAATAGTCAATAAATTCTTATCTACAATATATTGGTGTTGATGGTTCATTGGAGAACTAATTGTTACGAGGTGGTTAGAGTTGTCCGGAATAGATAATACTGTATCGGTAAGATCGTGATCGCGTCTATGGAGTACTTTATCTAACCGGGCTCTTGCATAGCTTTGAGTAACAATTCGACTCACTTCTGTCGAAAATGTGAGAGTACTGTCTACGAAAAAACACATGACTGAACCACCCTGACATTTTCTGACAAGATTTTATATTTTGAGAATCGGTGCGTTTTATATATTGCTCAATCGAAACAAGTGAGATTTTGCTCGTTACACCTTTAAGTAGTTGTACGAAAATGATTGTGGCCATCTAATATTTTAAAATCACCCTATGATGTAAGAGATGGTGGAAATTCGCCTTTTTGTGTTTCGTTGCAGAATCGTTTTCCCAAAGAATGGTAAGGCGTTTAAAGGGATGTACTTGAGTCTACAATACTTATCGTAGTTAAATTTATTCTCAATACATATCGTATGTAAGTTTTCCTTCGGGGTTTATCAAGGATGAGATTGACCTGTGGTAATCATATGTCCCAATATAAATCATCTCGAAGAAATTTACTTATAGACCATACGTTTTAGCAATAAATTTGATGTCACATTAATTCATCGTAATACTCTTAAATTGTATTTTAAATACAGTAAAGCGTCGATTATCCGAATAAATACTGTGAGGGATGGTTCAAATAATAAAAAATTATTGCTTATTACTACACTATTCACTCTCAGAAAAGATAGATTCATTACAACCAATCATAACTTCATTTGTATGTAGCAATGTATTTCACCATGTATGATACACGGTGAAAAATAAACAATAATCAAATTATACATAAGTTGTATGTATTTACATGTATACACATGTACCAAAATTTAAAATTACCCACCTTTAGTTCGCGGAGTAAGATAAGAATAGTTCTCTAGTATTGATGGATCTTTGTGCGTTCTGGGAATGGTAACATCGACATCGTCACGGTTGCTTTGGTTAATTTGCCAAGATGCCTGTTCGGATAGTTAAACATTCTGAACTGACGTTCGGATATTCGATTCTCTTCTGTAAAAATAAAAGATTGAATGCATTTGAAGGATAGTATTCGTACTCGAGAATGATGAGCTGTATTTCTGTGGCAGTTACAGACTCAGAGCTGCCGACGCTGAGTCCCGATGTGCTTTCCGCTCTGCAAGGAGTACGGTTCATCGCGCAGCATATTAAGGATGCCGATCAGGACAACGAGGTACGTGAGCAACATGGCACCTATGCACAGATCTCGGGCGTCGAGTGGTGTAATTCCTTTCCCTGTAATCTATTGGAAAAAAATGAAGAAACGAGATTCATATATTCGTCGTCCTAAACCAAATTCAAATAAAAAATTATATATATTGAATAAAAATCATCTCGAATAAAACAAAGAGTATCACAGAGATGTTTGAAAATTGTGAAAATGCCGTGACTATTTTATGCATAATTTTTCATCTCTTATAAAGATTACAAATGAGAATTATTATTTTCTATGTCATTTCACTATGATATCTATCCTGGCCTCGTACACAGATTTGTAAAATTTTGTTTTACATTTCTGTGCTTTTTACATTACTTAATTTTTAGTAAGATTTAATATTTTAGGCATTTAAATTTACGTCCTTTTCGCACAATTAGGAAATGAAAAAAAATAAATCAAAAGAATGTTACAAAATTTCAATGGTTTATATTTTATTAAAAGCATTAGATTCATACCAAAGATAATTTAGACGAAAATTGTTTCTTTGAAAATTTCAAGAAACAGTATTTTATATGTTTGACGGTCGGTTTCTCAGAGAAATAGTAGTATAGTTTAGAGTCTATAGGTAAAATACTGATCTAGATCTTTTAGAGTATATAATTAGTTAGTCTTTGACGTATATTTGAAATTTCTCTGGGAAATAAGAACTCGTTTCTTCATTCCAAAATGGATATTCCTTACCAACTTTAAATGTGTTAAAGCATTAATAAATGTAAGATAGCCAAAGTTTTAATATTACAAAAAATCGTGTTAGAATGAATGTATAGGTGTAGAGTGAATTAGAATATCGCTAAAAACGAACAATGCTCGGTCTTAGCAACTAATCATGGCTATATAATTTGCGATTTTGGATTTTCATTTTTAGAGGATTGCTCTAATTACTACTAAAAAAATTAAGTGAATTTTCTCTATTTTAGAATGAAATTGTTTTCTTAGTTTATCCCAATTGATGTGATAAGAAAATAAATTTTATGAAACAAAGAAATAGTTCCAATAAGATTTATCTTTGTGGACTATGCGAATAGTATACTCCTAATCTGTCCTTACTCGACGTCCGAGATGCTAAATAGTAAGTATTGTGCTAATCGGAAGTCAGTAACTGATGTTTCTGGTTCATTTTGTGAGTGTTAGCTCTTCAGAATTCCCCATTTTGTTTCCCAGCAGTGTGCGCTTTTGTTCCCGTAGACATAGTAGAACCTTTCCTTTCAAACTAACCTTTCAGAAGAGGATTTGATGGGGTAAATCAATAATGCCTAAATGTGAATATTTTAAAAAACGTTGTAAAATATCGGATATTTATTTAAAATTAACAGAGATAAACTAATGTAACTTAATTATATTCGAATAATACTAAGATGTAGAAGGTTTAAATAACTTATTAAAAAGCACCAATCCTCAGTAAGTTTCCAGTTTTACCTTTTTTATTGTACTTAATATTTCATGATGGATTTGGATTTTATTAAGCTCTAGTGTTTGAAGGGTCGAGTAAAATATCGTTTCTTAAAGCGCTATTGAGTTTGAACTCTTGAAAATATATCAGACTGCCATGAATCGAAGCTGCTCTTCAGTGGAATATGAAGACTATGTTTGGCCCTCTACAGGTAACATCGTACAATAACAGTAGACGAATGCCCTGCGTTCCCTTGCTCGGTTGGAGATCTCGTTGTGTGAAATAACGTCACCAAAAGCGTTCTATCACCTATATCTCTCTATAACTACAGTCACCGAAGCCTTAGTCACAACTAGTATTGTTTCAAATAAACAAATCGCCATTTTATTGAAGGATATCTAAAAGAAGGAATTGGTGATTTAGAAAAGAAATGGCGTGAATATCTGAAAGAATTCTAGACTTGACTGATGACGTATAAATATGGAGAAGAAAGTGAAGAAAGAACAACTATGATGTGTGTGGTGAAGTAGGCATTAGGTGACGTTATTCCTCCAGCGTATGATTATTAACCAGCGAAACGCGGGGTTTTCGTTGCCGAGTTATCTCTTCACATTTTTTTGTCTCTCCTATTTCCGACTAATAATTAGTGAGGCGAAACAGATGGACAAAGAAACACGATGTTGGATAAATATTCCAGAAGTGTTTGAGATTGAAATTAAGTTATAAAAAATATTTTTATAACGCTCTATGATTTTGTTTCTCTGCCATTTGTTTCGTAAATTAGAGTTGTAGTTTATGTTCTTGTTGTCTGATTCTTCTTTGCTTCCTATCATTCTTCCTGCTCTTTTGAACAGCTCGATGTGAACTGTGCATGAAGAAAAGTATTATTAAAGTAGTTTGCATTTCATAGAAGGCGATATCATAGTTTAGATTACCTTATTTCTCTTTCTTCTTTTCCAGTATTTTCGATATTTAATATTATATAGAAATCATTCGTGACGTCTACGCCAGGGAGGAACAATAATCAGGCGTATCATTTGTTGGTGGTAGAAGAGGGAAACTGATTATATTTAAATATGGATATGTAAAGAGGATTATCATCATCATAGGAATATTCAATTCTTAAATGGTGGAATTAAATTTTGAAAAATATGTGGCTCTCGTTAATAGTTCCCGTTAGCTTCGTTCCAAAATGGCGATGCTCTTCAAGGAAACGTTACGTGATATATCTTTAGAGCAATATTCTCGATGTGAAACACAATAGGTTTCCTGTAGTGCTTCACTAGAATATTGAAGGTACTTTTAGTCTGGAATTGCAATTGATTCGGCTGCGGTTGTAATTCACCCTCGTTCCACTCTCGAATTCTCTTTTTCGCTTCACTAACTGAGCCCAGCTGTCAGAAAATGAATTTGCTTTTAGCACGAGAGTTGTGAATCGACAGCTATAAGAGCAGTTGAATGTGGGACCTATGGTGAGGCAACGTTTTGATTCGGTGGGGATATTGAAACTGCATATATCACGGATGTCTCTATGCAAATTTCCTCATCTCAGCATCTCGCTTTTTTTATTTGACGTCAGAAATGAATTTTCGCTACCATAAAAAAGAACCATTTTCATGTCAATGACATTATGGAGCACGTCGCCATGAATTACGCTTTTCATTTTTCCTCGTTCATTTGTCGAGCCTCATTTCTGTCCGAACTGTCAATGTGGTTATTTACCTGTAAAAATGATTTCCATTCAAACTTGTTCACATACTCAACTGCATTGAGGTTTAATTATTGACGTAACGACTCAGCATCGGCGCTACAACAATGTGCGAGGATATCATTTCATTTGTACGGAAGTGTTTTTATTGCACGATACTTTGTTTATGTTCCATGTTTGAAATGTTCTCGTGTATAAACACAGTAAACATTTTGAAATATTCCCGTAAATGCTCAAACGACATCTAGACATCTTCACTGCCTGACAGATGTATAAACATGAAAAGCAGGGGGAAAATACAGAGTAAAAGTTTTATGTATTACTATATAATTTATTTTTTTCTCAAATTTAAGCTAAAACACAAAATTGGAACTAATTCTTGAGCATGATTTTAGTATTGTTTAAACATTTTAATTTATGTGCTTGGGGTAAATGTTCTTAATTTAGCGGAATACTTTCTCAAACTTATTATTTATTTTATACTTTCTTTGAGAGGAAAATTTACCATTCATGTTAGAAATTATTAATTCATTTCATGTCCTTTGGGTTAAAATTTATCAATGAATTTTCCGAAAATCAACTGTCTCTTCTTTCTACTCAATGCGAAAGATGGCGTTTTTGCGCACATAATTGATAAAATCTCAAGATAATTGCCTCAGAGCTAGGTGGTTTTCTGGTTTCTTAACTGTCATCTCACTGTAAAAACTGGAACAAAATGTGAATTTTAATCCATATTAATTCACACTGAAGTATTTATTCTGTCTACATCCTCTGGAAGTTTTTATATGTTGATTCCCATCAACGATATCATATGTTTTGATGGAGTTTTTTTTCTTACCAAAAATAACTCGTGATCGTTATACGAAGGGTTCGTTGAAGAAGAATTTCCGGGTTTAAGTTCATCCATGGAACCTTATCGGAACATTGTTTAGTGAACAAAGCATAACCCCATTGGTTTGAGTAGCATCCTCTACACTGAGAATAGCATGTTAATATTTTATTGAATAGTCAAATATGCAGGAGATGAGATATCGTTTGAGTTATGTGTTTCCTTGCACCTTCTTTTACGAAGTAGTGAATGATAATTTGTGGAAACTTATTGTAATGTTCTCGACAGGTGGTGGAGGACTGGAAATACGTTTCCATGGTACTTGATCGCTTTTTCCTCTGGGTGTTTACTCTGGCCTGCATCGCTGGAACGTGTGGAATCATCTTCCAGGTAATTAGTAATAAATGTATTGTCAAAAAGCAGATACAAACTGCGTATGACCACGTGGAGAACAATAAACTAATTTACCCTTCAGACGCAAGCAAAGGAATCATTCCATCAATTCTAATCAAAGGATACAAGGGTGAGTTTAACATTTTTGCGCCGAAGGCAAAATCATGACATTTACTCACTTTCAAAACAAAATAAGAAATGGTTAGTTTATTGTTATAATATTTACAGAATATTTAACAAAGTTTATTTTGAAAAGTTGCAATGATGCGTTTTAAATATGTACTTTTATCAATTTATTATCCCAGAAATATTGTAATAATTAATCGTAAATATTAAAGTCACTCAAAATTGTAGATAACATTAATGACGCTACCGATTCCAAATGCCGACGCCCGTGGCCCGTATTTAGTAGACTTATATATAAATCGGAGAAAAATCCAAACCAGAATTGGGTGCCCATCATTAAAAGTAATGAATTTCCCCACAAAAATCGGTATTGGAAAGAATTTTTCTTATAATTAAGCAATATTTTAACATAAAATGAGGAATTTCTTAATAAGACTGATTGCGTTATAAATCTGGAAGTATTGTAAATTTGTAATTTTTGTTAGCGTGAAGATAATGGGTCTCCTTCACAGACAAAATTAAAATATATGATTTGAAATAAACAAATAACTTATTTGCACTTTTCTTGAGCAAAATTGCATGATCGTTCCCGTCAAACCTGACTCTGCGATGTCTAATTTATAGGCGCCATCGCTGTACGACAAGAGGAAGCCGATCGACCAGGAGCTGAGTGACATCTCGCTGCGGAAGAACAATTTCCTGCTTCCGGTGCCAATGCCTCCCGAAAGAGTGTTGGACGCCTGAAGCAGTTCATTATTTCTACGTAGGACACACTCTTGAACTCTGAAGATCATCGCGTGGAATTCGCCGGAACTGGATATTCGCCTTGCTTCAGAAATCCACTTAATATTTCCATTTGCCAACAGACCCTCGAAGTAAAGGCAATCGTCTACCTTATAAGGAACATTTCATTAAATACGATGTATATATTCATTACGCCTTGCTCCTGTAGGTGATATTAAGGTAAACCAACCTGTGCTCTGGAAAGGAGTGTAGGCAATTATTTCAACAGCTGAAGACTTAACTGAAATATTTAAGAAATGCCATGATTACCATTCCTTAAATATTTTAGGAAGATATACCTGCGCTTAAATCGAAAAGCCTTTAGAAGTTAAGAACACACAACAAGGAAATACTTCATAATGTAGATAACAATGTTTAGCAAATACGATTATTAAGTGATTTTTATTTGAACAATGTGATTCAATAGAAAGTTGTGAATACCAGACTCAATAAAATAATTTTATGTTCTACTTTTAATATAATCGTTGTTTGAAGAGGGTCAATAGCATAAATTTTTGTATTGGCCTCGCTTCTTTCAGGCTTTTCACGGCTCTACGATCATAAAATTTCGGAACGACCGACACGTTCCGGACATCGACCACACAGTATTATAAACTAGTTATATTTAATATTATATGATGAACATAGCTCCATTTTATTATAATGATAAATAAGAAGCGTACGTAAATGTCTAAGTAAGATCTGTCGATCAATTCGTATTCCTTTATCGCGCGTCGACTGTTACAATACGAGGTCTCGCGCGTGTCCCTACCTTCCTCAGACTAGCTCTACCCGGACATTGTTCCTATGGATGAAAGTTGTAGGAAAGTTGTAGCCTAATACAGTTAGCGCTAACTACAGGATGGTGCGGTCGCGGAGCGTCTGCTGCTTAAGGTTCGGAGCGCGCAGATAGGATGAGCGCCGCCGTGCGAAGGACAAGTTGCGGTCTTCCCTTAGCAATGCTAATGAGACTCCGATGGAATTAACATGGACTATGCGGGTTGAAGATGTGGGTGGGAGGATTGCTGCGACAAGCGTGACATTGATGTTCGTTACCACAATGTTGAATACAGGAGAATTAGGGAGTAAACTGACTCTACAAAATGAGATGTAATTAACGAAGACTCTTCATTAATTTAATGGAATTGATGAACTTTACAATTGAAGTGAAATATATTAAATGTTTATATTAGATATAAAATTATTAAATAAAGAATGGTAATAATTGGATAATGTTAATACCAGGATGGTATATTTTTGCCTCTATGATGGTTTAATCTTAAATAAGGAATTAATACTTTCCACCTTAGGAAGTATTAAATATTTATCGAGCTTTTTAGGATGAGGAAGTCTTCAATGAAATTCTTTAACTTAGGCAACAATGAGCTTTAAGCCTTACACGAATTTGACCAACCTGTTTACCGTTTTTCATAATTTTCTCGCAAGTTATGTACACAAACAAACAATTAAAAAAAATTACTTCCAAATATTTGCTAATAAAATACGTTCATTTTTTTGAGGTCATGGTAGAAGTTAAGGGAAACTGTTTATTGAGGAAATTTTCTGTTTTATTTGGAAATTATGATCTAGAATACATTATTATGAAAAGAAACATAATACTCATTTGTAATCTGTTCACAAAACTAATTAATAGGCGCCTCCCATATCTTCAATCGTGAGTCGAATCGTTTCTTTTTGGTCAATGTGTACCCATTAGGAATTAGTTAATGTCTTTTTCAGTGGAGACAAGTAAGATATTTAAGATAGATTTTATGTTAAGAAAAATAATCGATGTTATATATAAATAAGCTCAATAATAAAAAATAAATTTAAAACTCACATTAATATTAATGTTAGGCGAAAAGTGAAAATGGTAATTACATTGTGATGTAATTAATGCATGGTAATTGAATAGCAAAATATTTAATATTTTCAACCAATACTGATGTCTGCGACCGCACTTACGTAGTCTTGCTTATATTTTGAGAATTATTATAATTTTCAATTTTGTATCACACCAATCTTTTTTTTGAAAGAATAGTGCACTATTTTGGAAGGATTTGGCACCTGATACAGCATACGGCATACAAGTGTGTGATTGTTAAAATGAGAAGAAATATGTTATTGTTCACAGTTCTCTGATATCAAATTTAAATAATTAATTTATTTGGTAAAAGATGTGCATTGTAGTGCTGCCAGTCATTCAACAAATAGTGAGAACGTATTGTAAGATATTGCTCAAAACGAGGTGTATTTGCAGATTATAGTTGTTTGTTGATCCATTCCCTGGTCTCAAGTAATATTTACAACCCAAGAGTTGGGTAAAATATGGTTTCTTTGACGTTTCTCTTACTATTGTTAATAGAAATAATACGACTATTGAAATGAATCATCTTAAATATAAAATGTAAATAAAACTAAAAAGCGTCGAATGATTCTTGAGTATTACGCAATGAGGACCAAAACGTTTACACTTTCCTTGATAGGAGTTTGAATTCATATGGTCCTATTATGAACGAACAAATGTTAATTAGTTTTCTGCTCATCAGATGCAATCCGACGTAATACTTTATAAGCAAATGTTAGCTTTCTTGGTATGTGCTGTATACCATAGTGATCACTAGTATTTATCCGAATCTGATTTTCCTCAATGACACAAAAAGGAGTGGGTGACGAAAAGTTGCCGAGCACAATTTTACAGACGTTTTCCATTAAAGATTACAAGTTAATGGGAAAATTTAATGTCGTTAATTAAATTAATTTAGTTGTACCTAATAATTTTGAGATGGTTTGTTTCAGTTTATGGAGACAATCTGAGAACTTAGTGTATTTACTACTACTATTGCTTTATTCTTGATTACGCCATAACGTATATTGCGTTATTTTTCTCGTCTCTTTAACATCTATTAGCGTGAAATTCTCTTATAAGGAAACTTCAAGGAACCTACATTGTCAAAATTGCATTTAAATAAAATACTTTCAGTCATATAGTTGAGCACAATAAATTGATCGTGTTGTAACCATAAGTATTATAATACATATGTGTATGCAAATCTTACCAAAAACAGTGAAGAGTGGTTTGATACCTCAAAAACATAATGATTTTCTAGTTACGACCGTTAAGGAACCATAATATTGTTATTCTTATGAGAAATATATATTTCACACATGGTGCTTTAGGTGTTATATGAGAACAATTTTGTGTTCGTCCCATTTGCAAGGAGGAAATAATCTGTAAAATGTTCACCCCTTGTTCATGTACGATTTCTAGAATTTAATGCAAGTGTAAATACATTTTGATTTCATTTTAAATCCGTGAATTATTTTCCGAGGAGCACCTTGGAGCATTTTTACCCTTATCCTTTTCTTCTTACATATGTATTTGTAAACACAACATATTGTTTGATTGGTTTCAAATCTTTGTATAGTGCAATTTCCTTGTAAAAAAATTAATGTTGCATATTTTGAGTACTAGTAAGAGAATATACATACGACACCATTTTATAATTAAATTCTTGATATATTCCGTAATTGAAGTTATGTGTTAGACAAGTATTGATAGTACTCATTTGACGATTGTTATTACCTAGATGAATTAACAGTAAATCAATATTTCTTAAATGAGAACCAATGTCAACAAATCACAAATAGAATATTCTTTATTATATATTATATCATTGTAATTTTTGCAATAAAATAATTCTACTCTAATAATGAAAAACAAATAAACAAACAAATCAAACACGTCTCTGAGGAAGTAGAAACAATTTTGTACATGTTTTTCAGAGAAAGCTATATAAATTCGATAGACTTCAGAAGTTGAAAAGATGTGAAATAAAATACAAAATTGTTTTGTTTGTATTGAACTATTTTAGAACGTAATATTTGTTTATGAATAATTCTATTACTGTCGGTAGAGTGAGATTAAAATTTGGAAATGACCTTAGTTTAAAGAAAAGGTTTTAAATAAAGTTTGTGCAGGTGTTCATTTGACCAAATGTTGCATTGAACCCATTTTACTATTATTTATTATTTACCTAATAATAACTTAAGCTAATCATTTGCTCTTGGGTTAACTTCTTATTGGTGAAACGACATCCCTGTATCTCAGCCGAATAGTTCCAGAATCTGCCGCGAGAGTGGGGAAGTGTTGCTACTGGCTTTCAAGGAACGTGTTACCTGAGTTTACGCTGGTTTACACCATCTCAAACGTAATTTCTTATTCGTTGAGGTTCAAAGAAAAAGTTGACTACAGAAAATTCGAATTTGTTATCTAGCCGAATTCATTAATTTACAAAATTCATTAATAAAACGAATTGTTGGTTTTATTTTATCTAAAATAATTAATATCTTCATGACTTTAATTAAACGTGGTTCAATTTAGTAATAAATAAATATGTCTAGTGTCAAAATAATAAATATATTTAGTGTTATAAACGCTCTTAGAAGCTCTCTATGAGGACAGTAAACTAATTTACTCTCCAGAAGCAAGCAAGGGACCATCCCATCAATTACAACGAAGTGCCCTAAGGCAGAGGCAGATTAACATCAACGTTGAGCATATAATTAATGATTTGACTTATTACTTAGCATATTAATAGAGGGATTAAATTATTATTGACTCAAAGCAAAGATAATATTATTCAACGTAAAGTTCTAAATCATTACGTAACACCTTACGAACTTATTATATTTGGATATTTCTTGGTATAGTATTGACAGCAGTTGATTCAATACGTGACAAAAATTATAAGAATTATTCTTTATTATCCAGAAATGTTATAGGATTTTAAAATGAAGAATTATTTTACTATTATTATAAACAATACCATAAATTGTAAGAACCATCCTTGAGAAGTCAGGGTTAGATTGATCAACAATAATACTAAGCTAAAAAAAACCAATTTACTCAGTATTATTTCCTGTTGTTCTCATGCCTTTCCTAAAGATTTTTAAACATCTAATTACGTGAAAATTCTTTCTTTCTAAGAACAACCGTCCTTATGTAGTCTTTGAATACTTCTTATAGGATAAACTAAAGGGAACATTTCTCTTGCGCACTGAATGATGAGTTACCGACCGTGACACATAGCAGTCCATAATTTTTGGCGTCGCTGAATTGATAATGAAATCCCGATATCGTATAAGTCTAAATTCAACCTTCATGGAGGATACCACTAGCTACCTTCCAGAACGGAGTGGAAATGTTCAGAATTTATGTGTAAAAATAATTGAAAACTAATTTTGAGACACACAAACACACAAAAAAAAATTGTATCGGATCTATAGGGTTAATGAGATGTTTAATTAAACTACAAATGCCGTGAAGTCAAGTTCAGATCACATAGTGGCACAGTATCCTTAGATCTGAGTTTGGGAAGGGCGAAACTTGAAAATAACGCAAAAACACATTAGGGTCGAGACTATAGTTTTTGTGAATTCTGAGATGAATAATCATCGTTCCAATGACATTATGTAATTTTTCATACCGCTTGAGGTGCACCCCTAAATGTTGGTGTTGGGAACAACGAGACACGAAAAATTATCGAAAATGTTCGCAAAGAAAAGCTTTTACGAAAATCCACTGGTAAGGGAGAGATATGAGGGTTGGAAGGTTGTATGAAAGTCCTATGTTTTTAAAGTTAAAGGTATTTGTTCTTATATGTACCGTGTAACAATGAGTCATGTAGTCATTACTCATATTTATATGAAGTCCTACCACTAAGCACTAACTAACATTCGTTTCATTATTAGAAACTTGCAATAGTTATTTATCAACAAAAGCAATTTTTGCACATTGTTGAAAATATTTCAAAGCACTGTACGTCAAATATTCTATATTGCTTTGTCCAACACGAACATTTTCGTGTTTGAAATCAGCTGTGTGAAAAAAGATGTCAAATCTACGACCAACCCCTATACCTTCATCTACGGAAGGGAATACCATGTACAAATTATCGGAAGTGACATCCGTGACGATCGCTGATCGTCATCGCTGATCTTATAGTGACATCATAATACACACCAATACTATCAAACCACCAATATTAAATGGATTACATTCTCGCTAGATATCACTGGCAGGGTGAGAAAGAATAAAGTTGCAGGCATATTACAAATTTACGCGAGCCAAACCTCGGGTACTCAGCTAGTCAATCTATATTTAATTATTTTGATTCATAAATGGAGTAAATAAACATAAAGGATTCCACTCATAGTTTGCTATCCAAATACCTGCAAAACCCTCCATCCATGACCCACATGCCAGCTATCATGCAAAGGATACGTCTATAGCAATCACAATGTAAGAACTTTGTGCAAACACCCGGGAGTGCATATGTTTGAAGGAGCGATAATGTGTACCTCAGAATGGTCTCAACGCAAATATCGCCCAGAGAAACGGCACATCTGGCGATTAGATTTGCACAAACTAGTAAGGGGAAGTGCTGCGGAGGTGAGGTGTGGACATTGTGGAAGATGTCGGCGACGGTGCGGAGCGGTGGACCGTCCACCTGTGGCGATACTCACTGGCCGTTGCATAACTCTCGGCCGAACACTGCGGTCACTGAATAGCCGAGCGGGGAGATCGAGTGAGCGTTTGCCCGTTAACAGATGAAGGTAGGTCGTGAGGACAAATCAAACACTGGTCCACAGAGGGAGAGAGCGGCGGTCAGGTGTAATGAAGCACGGGAACTCAACAGCTGCTTCGTGGGACGGCACAACGTGGGACGTTGAGACAAGGAAGCGAAGTACTTGTGCGGGCCCGGTCTGGGGAAAAAATCGGTCACATTATCATAAACAGCGGCCAAATATTTAGGAAACTCGAAGAGACGAAAAAATAAAACTTAGCAGAATTAATAAAAATATAATAATTATTATAAATATTTTTTAATAAATTAGAAACGATGAATTAAAGCGTACAAAAACGATTAATGTTTTTGTCACGCTATTATCAATTTTGTTTCATTTGTTGGACCCTCTTTCTACGATATCAATAATTTGGTTAAAGTCAAACTTTCTAAAATTTAAATGTGCAATATTGTTTAAAGAATTATTCAAAAATATTTGTTGAACTAATACATTTATTGTATCATTGAGTGTTTTTATATTTTAAGTAATATTCCTGCTGAGCAGTTTCTCGGACATTTTCCAGAAATGACCGTGTGGTCATTGTGGGCAAGAACTTGTGTAATATATATTACTTGAGAATGGAACAAGAAAAACAATTTACAATTAGATACACGGATCATCTTCAAAGAGGAAAGTAAACATGCTGTCCACATTACATATGAACAAGTTATTATCTAATGGTCACCTTTTTATTGAAAAAAAAAAAAATGGCACACTCAGCTACCATAGTGAATTCTTACAGAATTTTATCAGTAATTATGTCTCCTCCTTCTTATTTAATTCGTTTTAATAATTTTCAGGTAGAAATGGATGTTATTATTCTCATATTTAAAAGTTTGAACATACTTTGTCATCATTCTCAAAGAGGAAATGAAATATTAGGTAGTATTTTTTTCTTTCCTCAAGTGGCAATTATTCTTTTCAACCTGAATTGGTCCTAATGTTAACGAAGCACTGGTTGCTTACATAGATTATCAGTCAGTCCCCTAATATATGAGTTTTTCAAGAAAAGTATTTTGAGAAACGCAGAAAATGGCCATAAAGATTCAAAATCGAATGAATTATTTTGGAGAAAACACACGAGTATATATAATGAGTTTCAAAAATACCTTCGTTCCCCCACCGGTAGAGGAATGTTCTACTACATTCTTAACGTGGGAAAATCTGAAAGAAAACATATCACTATATTGAGGAAATAATAACTTTCAACAATAATCGTTCGAATGAATGATAAATAAGATAACTACTCAATAATGCAGTAGTTCTGAAGATAGTTCTGCAACGTAATCAGAGCATAAGATGTTGCCTCTCGGGTTCCATTTAATAAAATGTGTGTTGCTGCATTTGACAAATTTCACATTACTGCAAACATTAATCTGACAAAACAACAACTCTGACGTCACCTGAAACTGATGAAAGCGAAAAATGTACATGTATTAATTATGAAATCTAATTAATCTTTTAGAATTTCTGATAATTAGTACAAGAGATTTTTTATTTGTGTGTACAATTCCTATGTTTCTTTTTTGTAGCAATGCACAATATTATAATAAAGATGTACGTTGAATTAATAAAATCTTGGAATTAATTAAAAAATTCATCACCTTGGAAATGATAGGTAGAAGTGAATTTGGAATGTATTTATTTTATCTCAAAAAAGTCTATTTTTCATTTATGTTATAGGTATATTACAATTGTATTAGTTATGGTATATTTATTAGTTAACTTAACAAGCTCAGCAAAATCTTCAGTTTCATTTAGTGCTAGCTGACACACGCAGCTTCGATAAAAAGGATTTTGGAAAAAAGTGCCTTCGTTACCATAACTTGGAGTTGCGACCTGCGAGTTCAGCAAATTATTTATCCGTATCTAACGCTCTTTCTAAACATTCACGTGTCATTCGTAATTGAGGCTTGTAAATGAAAAAGGAACTAAATGCAACTTTTTTTTAGTTCTAAGTGTATTACACAATAACAGTCAAGGAAATGGATATTAAAATACTTTTTTACTATTGTTTCAATACTTCGTAACGCTAGGAAGAATGATTGTTATCAGGTGTGGCATATACACACTTTTGGTTAGTATCCGTGGTACTTGGAAACAGCATTTGGCATTTCCAAGATTCTCAATATTTTAATTACTTGACTCTTAAAATAGTCGCAACAAAACACCTTAAATTTTGGAAAAAATTTAAAGCATCATTAGTCGCTTTTAAACAATAAATCAAACAAATAATCTATGTTAATATTTCCACAATTTTTCATGATCAATTATGGTGTATAGTAAATTTTTTGTGTCGCCTGTGAAACGGGTTTTTGGTACTTTTGAACGTTTTCCATTTACATGACTCTTTTACCATTGGCCTTAACTATGTTTCTATCAATCAAAAGAAACATTTTTTATATTAGGGTTTTTATGGGGTTATTAAAAATTCATCCGTGAAAACCACAAAAGTTACAATAAGACTTTGAGGAGAAAATTGTGAAAAAACCTTTTAGTTTTAATATTTTATTATATATCATGGTATCTGTTGTGTCTTTTTATCACATCCTTCTATAAATTTATAAATTTATTGTCAAAAAACAGTACAAACTGCGTATGATCACGTGGAGTAAAAAAAAAAAATTTACTCTCCGGAAGCAAGCAAGGGACCATCCCATCAATTCCGATCAAGGGCCCTAAGGCAGAGGCGGATTCAAAAAATTCAGCAAAAGTTCCTAGATAAGATAAAAAGTTAGCTGCGAGTTATAATGCTAATAGAATGTCAATATGTTTGTAATTTTAAGCAAAAAATTACATGTACAAGTTATTATCGAACTATAGATTATTCTGAGTATAGTGTTTAAAAATCATAAGAATTGAAATAACACTAAATTCACGATTTATTGTTACAATAAACACGCCCCTAGACAGAGCCTAGAGAACCTGTATGATAAATCCGCCTCTACCCGAAGGAAAAACGGAGAAAAACCCGGGTCAGGATGGGGCTACAAAATTTATGTACACAACCGTGCCTTCTATATCAATTTCTCATTATTCTCACAGACCGTGATAAGAGAGTGACAGAAGTTGTAAAAACAATAGAACACGTCCCAATAGCAGGTGAAACTAAATAGAATTAAAAACGTGTCACTCTTCGAGGAAGTTTTCACCATTTGTATGTATAACTCGAATAATATGTATGTTGCCTTCCTTCATAAAATGCCATCTAACGCGAGAACACCTGGTTTAGCTGCCGTCACATACAGGTCAGCGTACTCACATGACAGCTCTCGCCTCGCTGATTGTCAGGTCTTTTTATTTCGCTTTTTCTTCCCCTCATGAACCACTTCCTGGGATGCGTGTTGTTGAAACCGAGCGAACACTCCCGTCGAGTGCTCTGTCAATCGGAGCGGAGATTCGCTCCGGGGAAGCACCCAAGCGCTCGCTTTAAATAATAGACGGCGACGCTGCTGCTGCTGCTGCTGCTGCCGCGATGCGATGGAGTCTGCTACGAATGATGCGGTGGAGGGTGACTGCACTTAATGAAGTGGCTGAGGATCTCAAGCCTTTCCTTTTCGGTCTACCTCTACCATTTCCATTTCGAGCGGAGAAAGCGCTGAATGGGGAAGTGGGAGCATAGAGGGAATCTGGAGCACCTGCTTCCTCTTTGAAGTGATTGCCTCCGAAGATTCTTCGTCTACACATACATTTTTACGTCACTTTAATTGTCCCGTCAGTGCAGAGTGGTTCAACTCAAATTGCTAATTGGGATGTGAGTACTTGAAGAGGAGGATTTCTGATTTGTGATGTAATTGATGTAATAATTTTTGAAATAAGTAATAATTCAGATCATTTTTTCACAAGGGACAGGAAAAAAAACTATGTGGACAAATTAGAGAACACGAAAGCATGTTATACATTTAATATTCTCTCTAAGAATTAAACAAAAATACTTTTAATATCTTTTAATATTAATATATCTTTTAATATTAATAAATTCTTTTAATATTAATATACAAGAATACTTTTAATTTATTATTATTATTATTTAATATCCTACACTGTTAAATGAACTAAATATATCTTGGACTTTCATATAAAGAGTCTGGATTTCAATAAAATTTGCAAAATATTTGGTTTAAGGGACACAAATCGTGTAGTTGTGGATTTGCGTAGGTTTAATATCTGGCATTTCTGTTTAATTTTTGACAGTAAAACTCGTGAAATTAGACAAATCATTAAAGTGACCTATTACCCTTCCGTTTCCAATGTCCATGTCAGGATTGATTTCGTCTCACGAAACACGTGGAGCGTTCACAAACAATATGTCCATTATTCAAATCTTTACCATTGGATGAATATTTTCGACACTCCGTGAAATTGTTTGCAAACATTTAGACAATCTAGTAAGTTAATACAAAATTATTGTCCTTATTTTGTGAACAGAAATTCACGAGATTTTTGTGAATGCACTATGCGGGTATTTTGCAGTTCATCGAACAGCAGAGTCGCCAAGGAGGCGGATAGGGATGTACACTCAAACAATTGTACTTATACATTGATATACTATTTATCAAACTTCAGGAAAAATGTGTGAAAAGGCCGTTAAATGACCAATTTAAACTCCTAGGTGACGTTGGATGAGTTAAGCTACTAATCAGATAACATCCATACTTCGTTCGTCATGTTTCCGAAATCCTTTAATGCCACTAAGTAAAGAGAGTTCTTGAAAAATACTCAAGCAAAGGGAGTGAGAACTCAATTAAGGTTGATTTTCGAATTTTCTCTTTATGTTCGGCAATTGAAAGTAATTTTTTGGTTGGATGGGGGCAGTTCTATGGTAACCAAATGTTAAGGGAATGACTTGAAAAGACACAAATGGTTGGAAGAGTTATCATGCGTAATTTAATCGTGGTGTAGTTCCATCACTCATCTAGTATCCTATTAATTTATCAACTGTACCAAGTTCAAATCGTTGAGTTAAACGTTATGTGGCAGTTGCCGTGATATCACTATTCAATTCATCACAAAAAGCATTATTCATTTTATTAAAATTTGTAAGTTTAATCAAACGTAATGGAAATCAATCTAATTTGTTTTATCGATTTACCAGTTCGTGTCAAGGAGATAGGACAAATAAAAACAAAACAATTTTTCACATTACCACTACAAAACTCGTAACAGCGATACGAAAAAATGAGAAAATAACGGAAGTGAGAGAATGACAATTTCTTCCACGAGGTAAAACAATCTCATTCCAGTCCAGTTGAGTGAAACTTGGAATTAAGTTTGTTCCGCACGACAACAAGCTAAAATGCTTTCCTTCCATTAGTTCTTTTTATCATTTTGAGTGCTTCCGTAATGAATGAATCTCTGCTTAAAATGTAACTCCTCAATTTTTTCCCTCTACCATCAGCTTTCTGAACAGAGACTATATCTCACCCCTACCTTTAAGAGAAACTGCGAGGAAATGGAAAATAATGTCATGGCGTTTATTCCCTCCTTTCATATCCTACTCCGTCTATTATGAAACACGAAATTTGGATTACTTTATTAATAACTTAATTATATAATTTTAATGTCAAAAAAAGCAGTACAAACTGCGTAATTATACGTGGAGGACAATTAACTAATTTACTCTAAGGAAGCAAGCTACGAACCATCCCCTCAATTTTGATCAAGGACCCTAAGGCAGAGGCGGATGGAAAAATTTCACCAAACTCCTAGGTAAGATAAAATGTTAGCTACGTGCTATAATACCAATAGAATATATACAAATTTGTACATGAACCCGAAAAATTTATTTCACAAGTACGTATTATTAAATTGACTTTCTACTTTGAACCACTTAACGTCGATGTATTGAATATAAGATAGAAAATATTATCCATGAGATGTGTTCGTAATTTCCAATACGGTGAAGGAAAGCTCGATTACAATTCTTTGTGTTTGTTGAATGTTTAATGGGAGGAAGAAATTAAAGATAAACTTTACCATGAACTATTATGTACTTACTACTTGGATTCCACCAACGTTGCTCGGGGGATTGAATTGGTCTTTTTCCGGCCGCAGTCAGTAAGTTTTCGTGTGCTTGAATTTGACTGGGCAGGAGGCATGTCAGGGAGAGACAAAAATGTTCTTCGCGTTAAATAAATAAACGTTTAATCAATAGAAATAATAGAACACGCGGTTATTAAAAAACGTGAAAGCCAAAATTTCCCCCAACAACATAACCAATTATTGCTCCAGGGCGACGCCGAATTCATTTTACTAGTATTACACATGTTTGCTGGAATTGCTCTTAACATAACAAAATAGTTTGGGTTCTGAATAGATAAAACTATGAGTGAGAAACTTCTCGTTGCGTGAAACTTGATGTAACTGTAATTGCTTGTTCGAAGCAAAACCAGGTTCCTCCATGCTTGTTCTGCAGCGTGAAACCGTAATTAAGCAAACGAGAACTTAGATTTCCAAAGTGGTTTACTAGAAAGAGCGAACCGTGTAAAGTACCACGTGATGCTATTCGAACGTCCGAGGAACACTGCAACAAAAAAGTGAATTTCTAGACCCGTAAACTCCTAGTGACGTATTTTTTATTTTTATTTTTCGGTCTATTCCGTTTTACTGATATTTATATCTCAGAACTCATCCATTTTTATTTTAAATAAAGCAATTTATCAAAAAATATCAAAGGAAATCGTACGCAATTTATGATGATAATAATAATAATAACAAAATGTCTTTATCTCTCTAAGTCTGCTCTCTCGTTCGACCACACACACACACACATATATATTGTGAGTTTTGAATAATTAGCCAATCTATTCATTCTTTTGCGGAATCGTATCACTCGAAAGGTTGAAAAATTTGAACGAAGGACGGTTGGAAAAGTAACCAGGGCTGCGGTCGTCGGCGGTAGGTTCTTTGACGTCAAGTCGGATTTACGGCCCTTTAAAAATCAAAGCGGGGGAGGAGGTCAGACCACCCTTAGGAGCAACATCTGGTCGCCAGGGCGAGTACAAGTTTCAACTGGATCGAAAAACGTTGGACTTTAAACGTTTTTTTTGGGCAAAATGTTCTAGAAGGTTCGCGGAGGTTCTGGAAGCATCTTTAAAGGGTCCAATGAGAACCCAGGCGTAGGAGGGGGAAAGTATTTTGGATTGGGAGATTTCGGAACACGTGATATTCAAAATTTGGAAATTTTTGGAGAAGAGAAGGGAGAAAGTGCATTTAANCGTCCTCACAACTCACGTCTTCAGATTTTTCGTTCACAGAGTTGCTCAGATTAGATTCTCAGAGTAGCTCACATCTCAGATTTTTTTCGGCTGCTCACATTTTATCTCAGAGTTGCTCACATTTTCGTACTCAGATGAGATTCTCACATCTCACATTTTATCTCAGAGTTGCTCACATAGATTTTTCGGCAGTTATCAGATGTGTTATTTCACATCAGATTCTCACATTTTATCTCAGAGTTGCTCAGATATTACATTTTTTTCGGCGGTGCTCAGCTCAGATTATCAGATTTTTCGGCTGCTCAGATTTTTCTCGTATAAGATTTTTGGCAGCTCAGATGTTTAGCTGAGATGCTTAGATACCAGACTTTTTT